>PVIJ01008783.1:0-71560 GCA_004024925.1 Scalopus aquaticus
CCCCCCCCGCTGATTGTCTCTCTCCTATTTGGTTTCCTTATAGTCCTGGCAACAACAAATGCTGGAAAGGATGTGGAGAAAAAGGGACTCTTCTACACTGCTGGTGGGAATGTGAACTGGTCCAACCACTATGGAAAGCTGTATGGCGATTCCTCAAACTGCTAAACATGGAGCTTCCATACGACCCAGCAATGCCACTTTTGGGAATTTACCCAAAGGGTACAAAAACACTAATCCGAAAGGATACATGCACCTGTATGTTCATTGCAGCACTGTTCACAACAGCAAAGGTATGGAAGCAACCCAGATGTGCAAAAATAGATGATTGGATCCAGAAGATGTGGTACATATACACAATGGAATACTATTCATCATGAAAAGAAGATAAACACATGCAATTTGCAGCAACATGGATGGAATTAGAGGGGATCATACTCAGTGAAATAAGCCAGAAAGAAAGAGAAAAATATCGAATGGTTTCACTTATAACAGGACGGAGGGGATTTATGGACACAGAGAGCATAGAGAAAGGTAATATTCAAAAGATATTTCAGATAAAGCCACCTTCCTTCAAGGGAAGGTAGGGGTGTCATATACAGAGTACCTTATTTGTGCTGCTCTGGAAAATCCAGATATATATTGGTCTGTGATTACACTTTTGGGAGAATTTGAAACTGCAATTTTTCTGGTAGGCACACAGCATGAATGACTGATGCAACTCCATTAGGGGCCTTTTTATTTTATTTTTAACAGCCTCTCTATGAATATGCCTGAGATATTTAGTGTAGAAAATTAGCAACTGAGGAATATTAGTGGACATTTTAGACAAAATGTATTCCACTACAGTGAGCACTGGCTTCCCAAAATGTCAAAGCAACTGTTCGATGTTAAGTCATACTAAATAGAAGGCATCAACAGAGCTTGTGTTCAGCAAATACAAGGTCAGCTGAGCCCAGATCCCAAACTGAACTCCTGACCTCTCAAAACCTTCTCCATGTACAGCCTCTCTACCTCAAGCAAGCAAATCCATGTTGCCAGTTGCTCAGTCTGAAAACTTTGGAGACGTCATTGCCCCTTCTCTTTCCCCAGTACCTCTCATACAACCAGAAGATCATGCTGGGTTACCCTCAGAATATTTCAAGACTCTGACCCCCACCCCCACGGCTCCCAGACAATTCAGTTGCTGTTCTCGCTCATCTGAATTACTACAACAGCCTCCTAAACAGACTCCCGGCATCCGCCGTTACTCTCCAGTGTCTTGTAACACAATAGCCAGACTAAGTTGAAACATAAACTATTATTCCTTTGCTGAAAACCGTGCTGTACTCAGTGTTCTTTTGCAAGACAGTTATCTCCAAGGAAGTCACTGTAGGTTTTCCAGACTAGGAAAATTGACTTCCTCAGTCAGAGGAAAAATTTTTATTTGTCTACAGCAAAACAAGCAGAATGTAGAAGTTCAAATTCTTTAGCTTCATCAGATCCACCTGAGTGTTCCCATCCCACTTTTCAGAGCCCACTACTTGCCAATCCTCCCATACGAGGGGTCCTAAGAAGTTTTGGATTCAATTTACTGCTTTGGGGTAGCCCACTATGTCACACAGGTTTCAATACACAATGTTTTCCTTGTTATTAAATTTCCCCTGGTTTGTAACTGAGCTTGCTATCTAAGTAGTGTAGCTGCAGGAAGGCATGGGGAAGGTTGCCTATGAGCCAAGCAGACAAGTAAAGGAGAGTCCTGGAGTCCTCAGTGGCTTTTTCAGGTTTTAATGATCTTTTGTAGTGAGGCAACAAGGTACAGCGCAGGCAGGGGAGCGGGGCCCCAGGAAGCTGGCAGGCCTCCCAGCCCCCAGTGAATTTCACTCTCTCTGGGCTCTCTGGATTTGTCTCTGCTGCACCCCGCTGCACAGTCCTCTGCCGCCATGCTCTTTTCACTGCTCTCCTCTGTGACACCGCCCCTATAGGCTGTCTCTGGGCTCAGGTGCGCCCACTAACGCACGCCCAAACCCTACTTCAGGTCCCCAGGGGTCTATCATTGATGGGAGGACGGAAAAACCTGATTACCACATTTGCCCTACAATCCACCCCCTCGGGGCTTTTCACCATACATTCTACACGTTTCCCTTGCAAATATAGAACACTGCAGCCATGACCCACAGAAGTAAACCATGCAACACAACAGAATACAAGTAAGCCCAGGCAAGGCACCAACCTAGGGGCAAAAAAGACAAGGTTATTGGTGCCAACAGATGATACATCACATTTGCTGCCAGAAGCACTGCTCATTAGAGGAGGGATCCACTCATGGCATTTGCTCTCACATGCCAGGAGCCATCAGGCTTCCTGGCCTTCTCTGGCTGTGGTATCAGCCAGTCAGTCACAAGCCACACACCACATCCATCCCCAGGATGCGCTCACTCTCAGATTGGCGACACTGTAATCTGGGGGGCGGGGAGTGGTAATCGCCCAATCTCCAGGGGTATTCTCTGCCGTCACTCCAACACTCAGCTTTCACAGCCACCAGTTTGGCAAGCAAACCCCTGTACTCAGGCCAACTCTTTGCACATGTGCATAGGTTGGGGATCCATAGATACAAGCTCCACACACAGCCTCTCTTGGGTCCACCTCTTTGGTTGTGGTCTCTACCACAAGCCGTGTTCCCCCCTACCCCCCAAGGACGGGTTCCTCAGAACTTCACCCTTATTCAACAACAAAAGGGATATAACTTACAGGTGATTTTAAAAGACTCATTGGTTGGGCCTCCCTGGTGGCTCAGGGGGTTGAGTCTTAGCCTATGAAGCTATCCACAGCCTGCAGCACTAGTTCAATCCCCAGCCAGGGAGCTTCCCACATGGCGCAGCAGACCCCTCCTGTCTCGCCCGCTGATCCCCTCAGCAGTGTACTTCAGTAGACTTGCCTGTTCTGCTCCCCACTGTCTCTGGTGAGTCCTCTCACCCCCCCTCCACACACACCTCTGGCCTACACCCCAGTTCTTGTATGCATAAATAAATAAATCTTTTAAAAAAAAAAAAAGACTCATTGGCCTTCTTTAGCATACTTAGGCTGCTTAACAGCTGCTCAGGGCTTCCCAATCTAGCACCAGCTTTTGCCTTATCTAAGTTGACAGTTTTTGTCATCTCCTCTCCCTAGTTGCAGAGAAATTGGTGAGGGCTTTCTCCTTCAGCCAGTCTTGAGCTGCTCTCATGCCTAACCCCTTCCTCTACTCTGGCCATTGCCTCTCTGGGCTGTGGCTCTGGAAGTGCCAGGCAGCCACAGGCTGCTTTTGGCCACTGAGGCCCACCAGCTGCCCCCCAATTCCCATCTCCTAGGGTGTACAAATGATACTATCCACCCCCAGGGTCCCATAAACATAACATCAACTTGCCAAGTTTCCTCCGCCTTCTGGTGGGATTGTTAGTACAAGTCCATTAGTTTTTCCCTCGGGTCAGCACTGGGCGAGCTCCAAATAACTAATTGTGGTCTTCTTTCTTCCCCTACAAGTCTGCTGCTTCAGGGGTCGTAGGCTGGTCCCCGTAGGCCATCTCTTCCCCCATGCGAGGTCTTGTCCTGCCATCTCCCAGATCTCCCAAGTCCATTATTTTTTCCCTTGGTCAGCGCTGAGCGAGCTCTGAATGACAAATTGTGGTCCTCTTTCTTCTCTGACCAGTCTGCTGCCTCAGGGGTAATTGGCTGGTCCTCACGGGCCGTCTCGTCCTCCAAATGAGGTCTCATCCTGCAGCCCACCGCCTGTGCTCCTGCAGCATCTTCAGCTTTTCCTGCAGCTACTGGACTTTGGTCACCTCCTCTGCCACTATGGCCTCCAGCGTTGTCTCATGCTCATGGTCTGCCACCCCTCAGTCCCTCCTGAAGTCTTCGGAGGGCTCCATACCCATCTGTGTTGAATCATCCTGACTAACCCAGTTGTAGTGGCAGGAAGGCACGGGGCAGTGTCCCTATGATCCAAGCAGACAGGTAAAGGAGAGTCCTGGAGTCCTTGGTGGTTTTTTCAGGCTTTTAATGACCTTTTGTAGTGAGGCAACCAGGTACAGGGCAGGCAGGAGGGGCACGGGGGCAGGAGGCTGGCAGGTCTGCCCAGCCCCCAGTGAATTTTCACTCTCTCTGGGCTCTCTGAATTTCTCTCATGGACTCTCCACTGCACCCCACACAGTCCTCTGCCACCACACTCTATTCTCTGCTGCTCAGTCTCCTGTGATGTTACCCTTATATGCTCAATCTCTGGGCTCAGGTGTGCCCACTCACCTACATCCTACTCCAGGTGGCCGCCATCGGGCGTGCGTACAGGACCACTGGGATCTCTCATTGATGGGAGGGAGGAAAAACCTGTTAACCTCATTTACCCTACAAGCAGTTTGAAAGAGTGCTTTTAATTCCTAAATGCCTTTAAGCACTATTCTTGTTATGTTTCCCTTTGCTGCCTGTTGTGAGATAATGTTGTGCAATCTTTCTTCTTTCTTGAAAGTATTAGGATTTTATTTGTGCTCTAATACATGGACCTTGCACCACATCCTGTGTGTTTGAAAAGCAAATGCATTTTCTACTTTCACAGCTAGTCAATATGTTAATTATTTCAAATTCCCTCTATCCTATATTTGTGTTGACTTATTTTTCAATTTCTAGCATGAATCTCTAAAAACAAAACAAAAGGGAATAAAATACCTATGATGCCCCCATGACAAGCGGAGAAGACCCAAATCTTTACAGTGGCTATGAAGTCCTTACTGCCTCACTTCTCCTCTAGCCTTTTTTTTTTTTTTTATCCTTCTCTTCATCCCTAACTGTTCTCTAGATTATTGCCAGAAGCTTCCTTGCTGCTCCCCAAACATAACATTTGCTCGGCTCTGCTTTCCTCCAGTGTCTACTTAATTAGCTCACTCACCTGGTTGGAATCTTTGCTCAAATCTCACCTCTTCAATGAAGGCTATCCTCTCATCCTATTTAATATTTAATTTAATTTAATATGCAGCTGCTCCCCACCCCAACCAGCAGTTTCTACCCACCCCCCATATCCTGTTCTTTTTTCCCTTTCCCATCACCCTCTACCATACCATGAATTTACTCCTTTCATTTATTCCTTATTATCTATCTTCCTTACTTGACAATAAACTGTGAGAAACATTTGTTTTGTAAACTACTGTATTCCTATGCCTGTAGTCCTATGTCAGAACTACACCTGACACAGAGTGAGGACTTTGTAAATACTTGACAAACTCATCACCCATCCTTAGACCGAGGCATCAGTTTTAGTCACCACATCCAGGAATAGTCATTGCATTCTAAGACTTTCGTCAATCCTCTAGTGGGAAAAACAGACCATTCTCCTTTAGCAATAGATTTTATTATGTGATCAGATCACAGTGCATCTGTTTTTCAGATCTCATGGTCAGGGTTTCTTAATTACTTTTGGCTCACTGTCATCATTGAGAATTCCCAGGGCAGTGTACATACATGTATTTTTCCACCAACTTCAGAAAATCCAGGGAGCCCCTGACACTTTTTTTATGGATGTCTATGTATTCATGACCCCAGTAAGGCTGCATGAACACAGAGACAGAGATAAACACATATACTTGGGACCACCTTCACATGGACTCTCTGATTTCAATTGCCTTTACTATTTTGTTGTTGTTGTTGTTTATTGTCCCCCTACATCTTACCAAGTGGGGTTTCTTCCCCCTGTTTAATGAAATAACTTTAGTGTATCTTAGTTTCACAAGAAGCTTGCAAGTACAGATGACCATATGAAAGTTCTGATGGAAATTTTCACTTCGAAGCAAATGGAATGCAAAATGAAGATGTGGAAATAATGTCCTGGTCCATAAATATTTAATAGGTTGTTGGGTTCATGGTTGTCAAGTAGCAAACCTAGAATATACAGTACTTAGAAATAAAATATGCCCATTTCCTGCAGTGTTTTGTATGAAAAGCTACTCAACCTACCAATGATATTCATTATATTCAGAATCATTTATGTCTATTAATTAGGATTTTCGTAATTATAATTGGAAAAAGCATTTCTGGCTATGGTCTCTGAGCAATTGTTTACTATAAAAAATTTAAAAGTCTATGTAAGGGACATATTAGAGGCAGGCTCTGTTTGGCCTATAGACAAGTAGTTCTGCAACACGTAGAGTATATGAGAATCTTCGGTATCATATGACAATCAGGCACTTCCATAGCACTCTAGAATCAGGATATCCTAGGTAGGGCCCAGAGATGAAACTCTGAAAAACTTCCAGGTGAGTTTTTAAAAACAACTTGATCAGTTGGAAGACTTTTTTTTTTTTTTTTTGGAGGTAATGTTGGTTTGCATCATTGCTTGTATTTTGTAAGTATAGGGGCCCCACTATACTTTTCAGGTGTCACCACAGAAGTACTTCCACCACCAAAGCACCTCCAGTCTACCACTACAGACCGTTTTGCTCCCTCCCCACTTTGTGCTCACCCCTCCCTCTTCTCCTCACCACTGAATGTCTCAGTCCACTAGTCTGTTTTCAGTAGTTTTGAGTTTGGCTCTATCCAACTTTTTGCCTAATTTTATTTTGTTATAATATTTTATTTATAGGAAAGTTGTTAAGGTAAGACAAAGTTCCATATACCTTTCACCAAGCTTCCCCTAATCTTACCATTTTACTTATCTATAGAAGATTTGTCAAAATTAGGAAATAAACACTGATGCATTTCCATTTATTAAAACTCACATTCCATGTGAATCTTACCAGTTTTCCCACTAATATCCTCTTTCTGTCTCCCAGGATCAATTCCAGAGCAGCACATAGCATTTAGTCATCTTGTTCCTTAGTTTCTACTCTGTTAAACTTTCTTATTCTATGTTGCTTTCATGACTTTGACACTTTTGCGGAGGATCAGTGAGATATTTTGTAGAACATTCATCAATTTCATTTTGTTCAATGTTTTCTCATGATTTGGGAGAAAAATACCCCAATGATATTTTCAGTTGTGTCATATCAAAGAACATGATATCACAATCACTTATTAATGACATTAACCTTTATCATATGGCTAAGTTGCTCTTTGCCGGGTTTCTTCATTATATGGGAGCAATTTTTTTCGCTTCTCTCCTAAGGAGAGAGTTGTTAAGTGTAGTCAACACGAAAGGAGAAAAGTAAGCTCTGCCCTCCAGAGAGGGGAGTTTATCTACATGCATTGCTTGGAATTCTGCAAGAAAGTTCTGCCTCTTCTTATTCATCCATTCATTCAATTGACTAGTCAACCCATCAGTCACTCAGTTACTTATATTAGCATGGCCTCAGCAGAGCTTGTTTCTTTATCAGTGTTCAAGTTGTTCTACCTTTTGCTCTTTTGAGCACCCTCGAGTTGACTCCTATGTACTTTTTATATGCCCCATCTTTTTATTTATTTTCTTATTTTTAATATTTTGGAGAATAGGAAAGGCAGGTTTATCGAAATACCCTGCAAGGGATCAGGGGATGAGACAGGAGATGTCCTCCGCCCACAAAGAAGGACTTGAAGCTCTCTTTTATAACCTATTATCTGCTAGGATGTCTGGTCTTGGGTGTTAACCTTTGACACAGAATGTGTCCTGGCTCTGCTTCCGGCTCCATCTTATTAAATTGTTATTGTTGTTATTATTAGTGCATTTCCTCTCATTTTGGCACTCTGAATGCGCCAGGCTAAATTTGGAATTTCCCGTGACCCAAGACTAGAATCAGACATTTCTCCAAAGACCTTTGGTTCCTTTAATTAGAACAAAACATGTCAAAGCCAAACTCTAGGTTCCGGGCATGCTTCTTGCTACTGTGGGTTGTCACTGCCCCTAGACAGTCTCAAAGGACAGAGCTAGGAAATATACACACATGCACACACACACGTATAGCACACTTATCAACAATTATTTCTGCATGAAGCTTTTTAAGTATCAAACTAAACATGAGTTGTAATGAGGTTTCCATCTCTAATCCTGCACCGCAAGGTTTATTCCAGTTTTCCCCACTTACATATTTGTAACTTGTATACCAGACGATGAGAATCTTGGGTCCCATTGTCTGTAATTTATTTATACATTCATTAAATCCTTGCACATTTTTAAAGTATTTTCATAATTGCTAACCCATAACCCTCTAAGAAATAAATTTATCAACTAAAGTACAGTGTTAGTGTATAATTCGTTTTTGTTTCTAGCTTTATAGCATCAGGTATAAATACTAGTTTCCAGTTACGTAGGTCAGCTTCTTTTTACTTCATCAATTTGTTTTTAAATATTTTTGCTTTGTTGGACAAGTAACATATGCTCAATGTAGAATATAAGAGCAAGCAAAAAGAAGAAAATAAAACTCATCCCTATTATGACTTAGCAATAACAAGATAATCACTATATACATTTTGGTGGTGGTGGGAGGGGGAGGTGACAGTAGGGGGATGGGCATAAGGGACGTGTGCTATTTTACTAATATCAGATTTATTCCTTATTTATTTATTCTGTTATATGATTTTTTTCATCCTAATACTGTGAATCCTTAAGGAATTACAGGTTTATAAATTGAGGCATTCATTGATAAGTTTCATGCTTAAAAATTCATGGCATAGAGAGAATACAATGGATATGAAGGGAAGAGGGAGATATTGAATTCAAAAACACTAAACTAAATTAAATTGAACTAGACTGAGAAATGATATGTGACATATTTAGAGAGATGAATTTGAGCAAGATAGAATTGCTAGAAATTTGGAGAAGAGATGGGAGAATGAGGGAAAGAGAGGGGTTGAAGAACTCTGATATTTTAGATGGAAAGGATCTATGTCAGGCATAATGACCCTCCCAATATCCAGAAAGAACACAAAGCAAGGGATTGATTTTATTTATTTTTTTAAATTTTTTTAAAGATTTATTTATTTATGCATACAAGAGCTGGGGTATAGGCCAGAGGTGTGGGGGGCAGTGAGAGGATTCCCAGAGACAGAGTGGGGAGCAGAACAGTCAGATTGACTAAAATACACTGCTGAGGGATGCAGCGGGAGAGGCAGGAGAGGTCTGCTGCGCCATGTGGAAAGCTCCCTGGCTGGGGATTGGGGGATTGAACTTGTGCTGCAGTGGCTGCACAGAGCTTCATAGTGCTGAGACTTAACCCCTTGAGCCACCAGGGAGGCCCAGCCAGGAATGGATTTTATAGAGAAGTTTTGATAGTTTTAATTTTATGCTGTTGAGTTTGAGATGCTTCAGATCTTCCATCTGGAATATGTCAAGGATCACTTGGATCCTTGTATTCAAATAAAAGGATCAAGTAGTACCAAAAAAAAGCACAAGTTTTACCAAAAATACTGGTGTTCATGCCAAGAGATTCAGTGAAACCACTCAAGGTGATTTGTAAAAGTGTAAAAAAGAATAACAAGTACAGTTGGAAATTTAAATAACATTTAAAATTTGGGTAGGGGAGGAAAAAGCAGCAAAGGAAACAGAAAAGCGGAAAAAGAAAAGTTAAGAAAAGAAAATGTGAGTAGTGTATAGAAAGTTAATAGTGTAGAGAATTGAAGGAATGGAGTGGCTTGTATGTGAATGCTGCCTTCATGACAGTTGAGGTTTCCAAGGACTGAAAGAAGTGAGGGTGCTGAAGTGACACATCACCTCTCCTTCCAAGAATGTGAAGGTGAAAAAAAGCAGAAATAGTATGGTATATCTTGAGCGGAAATTAGGGTAAAAGAGGGGTATTGTTTCCTTTCTTTCTCTTCTTATTAGGATCAGGAAGGCTAACAGGACAAAGACTGGAGATGAGAGGCTCCTGGGAGTCTCAGGGGCTGGTCGTGTCCTTTGCTCATTTGGTTTCCTTTACAGCCTAAAGGCCATGTGATGAATTAGTGTAAAATGTGAAGAAAGTGGAAATACTATGGGTTAGTATTAGTATAGGTGAGGTCAGAGCTGATAGAAAATATTGTGAGACTTCACAATTTACAGACAGAGAAAACAAGAAAAAGGTAATAAGAAAAGACTTCTCTTTAAAATGGTGTTTGGCAAGCTATTGTCATACAGAATTACAGCTACAGGTAAAAACTCTGGGGTTATTGAAGAAGGCCCAAAAAACATAACTTTGTATGTCTACTCATGATATGGTTTCTTAACTCATTCAATCTATAATGTTGAAGTGGCTCAAGAATAATACAACGTGTTTCCTGAGGGTTGCAGATATGTAATGACCTTGATTTCAGATGGAACTCTGGTTAACTGCTACAATGCTGTGAGAAACATCGAAACCTCAAAAGAAAAATCTACATTTCATTTTTCATGTGGGAGTAAATGTTTTAGTCTTGTCTAAACAAACAACTTCAAGTTATTTATTTATGCTAGATTTTATAGAAGAATGTATTGAAAACATAAACAACACTGAACTGAAATATGAGCTGTTTATTTATTGAGTGGTTCTTTTAAAAAAAACATAATAATGTGAGTCACAGAAGTTAACTGTTCCCTTTTGTAATACAACCTGGAATTTCTTTTGATGTGCACAAAGATATAATTATTTACAATAAAAACAATTTCTTTAGATTTTCTCAATTAAGAACACTTGTTTAATCAAACTGACAATACAGATAGAAATTCTACTCTATATCTGTATTAACTGCCCTACTATATCATATTATACTATACTGTGTACTCATTACAATGTAAGCACATTCTGTAGAAGAGGTGTGAGAAAGAACCTTGAGTTCTCAAGCTAGTTCTAGTAAATGAAAGTTACTATCTCAGAATTTGGTTGAAGTATGTTTTGCAGATTCTTTAATTCTAACCTTCTATGTTAAACCTGTATAAATACATTTTCATCTTTAAAAAGCAGAGATAAAATGTTCTGATGGGGAGATTAAGCCAAAAAGAATTTACTGAAGACAAAGAACAAAGACACCAAAATAGTTGGAAATAAAATAGAAACTCAGTTCATACCAGCATAGTAGCGTAATACAGCAGTTAACAGCATATGCTCTGGATTTGGATTGTTTGGGTTCGAATCCAGCCTTTGTCACCATTGGACTTCTAAGGCAAGTTACGTAACTTCAATATCTCCATCCTAAAAATTGTCTGAAAAAGACCTTACTTTTAGGGTTGTTGTGAGGATTAAAGGAATTAATACTCCGTAAAATGCTTAAAATGGTGTCTGATACATGTAAATACTCAAGAAATTAGGTATTCATGTTACTTGCAATAGCTTTCTCATATTTAACTTTCAGGGTTTTGAATTTCTTAAAATAGGAACCGGTTAGTCAAACACAAGATAGATTGAATTACTGTTCATAAAGTCATTCAACCAGAATTAGACCCACACTCAGTACCCTGAAGACTGCAATTTGGGAGACCATTTTTAAGAAATAACACAGAATTATGAAGTAGGAGTGCAGCAGGGGTCCCTGCCAGAACCCCATCTCTGAGGAGCCTAAAACCTAGTATCATGATATCCTTGTGCACCCCTTCTGCCCTCCACCATCACGCTATAGATACACCAAGTGGCTATGACTTCGAAGCTCTCTTTGTTCCCTTGTAAATAAGGACAAATGTAAGAATTCTATAAACCAGCCACAGCATAGTCCTCACTCGGCTGAGACATCCCTAGGATCATACAACTCAAGGCTGAGAGGCTTGCAGAGTAAAGTTGGAAGAGACCAACTTGATGTTTTTATTATTAAAACATGCTTTATGTGCAGGCCCAGAGGCCAGCGCTGGGTCCTGAGAGCCAGGAGAAGCAGAAAAGAGTTGTGAGGCTGCCAAACAGCAGGGCCTCAAGCAGCTGCATGTGGTGTGTGTTTAGAGCCAGCTTTCTCAGACAGTGCTCCGGGAGGGCTCAGGTTACAGAACGCCTGGGTGAAGTTAGCCTGTCATTTGTTCCAAAACAATATAGCTGAGTAGGGAAACAGGAAAGAATATGGGTAAAAAAGAAAGCCAGCAAAAGATGTTTCCTGTCTGTCCTCTTGAAAGGCAAGAAGGAATTTTCTAATGTCTTCGTTCTGACAGGGACAACTTTCTCTTGAGGGTGTCTCAGTCAGTGAAGGGAGAGGCAGGTGATCCCACTGAGGAGCAGAAGCATTACATGAAAACAAACATTTAAGGAGTGAATTTTCCTTTTTTTTTTTTTTAATTGTCCTTGCAAACCACCCAAACCCTTGCACTTTTCATTATTTATCTACACAAAGCAAACTTAATCAAGAACATACTAATAGAATTTCCTTTCCCTTTGTGGGGAGCAGGAAGAAGAAAAAGAAATATCTTTGGAGTTATCTTTATAGCTTCTGTGTAAAACTCCTTTTTTGAAGGAGGCAATATTTCTCAGTGATGAAATGGGATTTGAAATGGGATTTGAGTGAGTCTGTCCTCATCACTTTTTAACTGTGTCCCTGACAATGGGGAAGTCTTTCTTAACCTCAGTTTCCTTGTATGTGAAACAGGGAGGAAGATGACTTCTTCCTCATAGTTGTGTTGGAAAACTGGAGGAGACAAGACCAATAAGTTCCTTGCAAGCCTCCAGCACCTACCAAGTTCTCTAAAAGTACAGTTTACTGTTATTGTTACCATTATTCTTGACAATATTTTTTTAATCCAATGTATCAGTCACTTCACTGATCAAAGGAAATACCATCCGAAGTTCTCTTGAAAGTAAAATTACAAAATTCTTTTATCTTTTTGTATATTATTGACTTGTTTCTCAAATTGTAGTCCCGTTCTTTTAATTTTTAAAATGTGAAAAGTCACCAACTGAAGGCCCTAAGTTGAACATTTCTATAGCATGCGAGCTATTGCTGAATTTTCTTTAAGAAATAATGCCCTAGATAAGAACACAATGTTTGTAAACTTGTCCCTAACATTTCATTAAAGCAATACTATGTATTTTGCTTCAGTATCCCTGAAATCTATTCTTAGAAGGGCATCGACCTTCTGCAGAAGCAGAAAGTGGGGTCAAAGGCCCCAAGAAACTTATATTTTAATAGAGCAACAGACTGTATATAGAGTCACCTAAATAAATGTAACAGATGCATATTTAGCAAACATTTATAAAGCTGAGCACAGCTGCATAGGTATACACAGGTGCTAAGTAATATATCAGGGAAAGAAAAATTAAGAAAGTGGTGGTAATTATACTTCTAAATCGTGTACAATGTTGTAAACTAATGTTACCTCAATAAAAAAATTCATACAGTTCAAAGAAAGTGGTTATACAAAGCCATGTAAGTTAGGAAGTCTTTATGGTTACTTAATAGTATGTTGAGCCTAAGGAAGCACAAAGATTAATGAATTCCAAATTACAGAAGAACAGGTAGAATGGATTGTCAATGAATGGAGCTGAATTGTTGTTGTAGGTACTTGTGACTAAAATTTGAGTCCTACCGTCGTGTCGGGCATAGGATTTTTTGTGAATCATCTCGTTTAATCCTCACAACAACCTGAAAATGTTGTGTCATTGTTACTCACATTTTGTAGATGAGGAAAGTGAAGCTCTTGGAAATTAAGTGACTCGACCAAAATGTATGTCTTTGTGTTGCCAAGTGCTTCTACTAGGTCTGTCTGATTCCAACCTGCCCTCTTAAACTGCCACTCTCTGTCCTTGCTGCCATGAACTGAAAAGATCAGTGAGATTAATTATTGTTGTCTAAACCACTTAGAGCCCAAGAAAAAGATCATGATAGGACCAAACTTCATAGAAGAGGCAAAGAGTTGCACAAGGAGAAGAGGAATGTTGGACAACGAAAAACCTACACCAGTGGCATACATCCTCATCCCCCAAAAGCATTAGTGGCCAACTCCTCCTCTATGACCAAACAAGTTGCTTTTAACCTGAAATCTCGAACTCCCTCACAAACACTGCAGCATCATAATACCACCCCTAAAAAGCAGGTCATCTCAAATACGCATGTAGATGACCAGAGAAAATAGTGGTTAACCACTTGGTAACTTAGCCAATTGGGAACTGAGCTGAAAATGCTATCTGTTGCCTAATCACTATTCTTCCTGGCAGTCTTTTCCCATCGATTTCCCTAACCACATTCAGTTAACCTGTCCATTAGGATAACAGCAAGTATCTGAGGAAAGATATGGATTTGGGTCTGTAGGGTAAATGAGAATTATCAGTTTTCCGCCCTCCTCTCAATGATGGACCTCTGCAGGCCTATGCGCATGCTTGATGGTGGGCACCTGAAGTAGGGTGAGGGCCTGTGTGAATGGGCACACCTGGGCCAGAGACTGGATTGGCGGCGGCAGTGGCCGAGAACAGAGCATAGAGCAGAGGGCTGTTCAGGGTGAAACAGAGGCCATGAGACGCTGCCAGAGAGCCCGAGAGAGTGAAGATTTGCCAGGGGCTGGGAGGCCTGCCAGCCTCCCAGCCTCCCAGCCCCCCAGCCCCATTACCTGCCCTGTACCTGGTTGCCTCTCCACAAGAAACCATTAAAAAGCATAAAAAGCCACCGAGGGCTCCAAAACTCCTCTTTTGACCCATCTGTGCAGGTCCACAGAGAACCTGATGTCTTTCCTGCTGCTACAGGGTCCAAACTCAAACACCTACTGGTCCTGTGATGGTAAATAAGGTTCATATGTGTTCTAAGGCACCACATTTAATGAATGCATAATTCCATCCTAGGGCTTTGGAAAGAATTAGCTGAGATGATGCATGTGAAATTAGCAGGATGTTTGGACCATAATAAGTGTTCAAACATATTAGCTGTTGTTTTTAAAGACAATACAAGACAAGTAAAACACTTCCTAAGCTCTTCAAAGCAGAGGCATCCTTTGTCTTTGTTACTGAAATCAGCAGTGCTATTCTTCCATTGAGGATCTAGAAATCTACTATTTAGGGTCTTTATATTGAACAAGCATATTTTGCTATGGTGGTAGCACTTATTCATGCAAAATGAAGAACTATCTGGTTAATTACTGCGTGTTGGAACTCCAGTAATCAAACCCTAGGACTGAGATGGTCTGTGGGGAGGGAGACCAATGCTAATTTAAACATTTCCTGTTAGGTTTTTTTGTTTTCCGCAGGCTTCTTGTGTTTGCAACCATGGCTTGCAATCTGGTTTAATGACTCTCCAATTGTGTGAGGTTCTGTTTGGGTGCTGCTCAGTCAAGATGATGGGGGTGAGAGCAAGGGGAGTACAATCTATTGCAGCTGTTCATCATTACCCAGATAAGCTCCAGAAGCCTGTCAATTAACCTTAGAGTGTAATAAAATCAATCAGTACATGAAAACAAGAATTTTTCATTTACTGAAATATTTGCCTTGTAATTGCCATTTGGGAATGTTGAACCAAGCAGAAATCATTAAGAAAATTTCCCTCCTCCTCATAAATTTAGGTTTGGTGATTTTTTTTTAAATCAAGGTAACTTACTTGATTTAAAAGTGATAGAAATATGTATTATGTCTTTTGATGTAAAGTAATAATTAAAGTACACTTGCAGTTTAAAACCTGAAATATATTTATGACACATAAGTATGACTTTAAAATCTAAATGACAGAAATTCCTTATTTAAATAAGGACTCTATTATTCATCATCAAAAAATTAACAACATTAATCAAATGATACCATTTTTCAGCTGTCTAAATCTTACTATGTATATGTCACTGTGCTAGGCTAACTGGACAATATAATACTAAGGGTGAGAAGTCTGATTTTTTGTTTAGTAGAGTCAAATATTTATTGAATGAGTTGATTTTTAATTGCAATGAAATTGTACTAAACTGACTTGAATTGGGACAATTATGAGGTACTGAAAGTATACTTAAATCTCCAATCTAGCTAAGGAATTAAAGTATAAGTGCATGAAATTTAAATAATACAACTAATTAATGCCTATACACACCACTTTTTTTATTTTGAAATAGTAGCAGACATACTATTTGTAAAAATAGTGCAAATCAGTCCATGACCCCTTTACCCTGCTTCCAAAGTACCATCTATATGACAGTAGAACAAGAGCAAATGAGGGAATTGAAATTGGCACATTCTGATAACTAGACTACAGATTTGATTCAGTTTTCACCAGTGTTTACTTGCCACTCAAATGTGTGTGTATGTAATTCTGTGCAGTGTAATCCCATGTATATAGATGTGTGCCATCACCACTACAATCAGGATGGAAAATTATCCCCTCACCACAAAGGGACTCCCACAGGTTACCCTTTGCAGTCACACCATCCCTGTTCTCTGGTCACCACTAACCTATTGTCCATTTCCATTGATTTGTCATTTCAAGAATGTCATATATAATAATGTCAGAAAGGATGTTTTGAGATTGGCTTTTGTCACTAAGTATAATGCCCTTTACATCCATCCAATGTGTTACATGTGTCAATAGTTTGTTCAGTTTTTATTGCTGAGTAGTACTCTATGATGTGCACATTCCAGGGTCTGTTTAACCATTCATCCATTAAAGGAAATTTGGATTGTGTGATACTGTAAATTATAGAAAATATATAGATTTGGTCAGTCAGGTGACCAAAATTTATTTCTCAATGTAATAATTCTATATCTACAAGTCCTGATTCATAGGTCCCTTTGGAATTTATTAAGTGTTGAGAGTATTAAAAGTGTTTCTTATTATGTTACTACAGATAAAATTCAAGTTCATTGGCAGGCTCCTCCAGATCTTGCTTTCTGCCTATTCCTCCAGCCTCTTCATCCTCCACTCTTTATCTAACATTATATAGTATGGCAGTAATGGATTATTGGTAACTTGCCATATACAACATGTTTCTTGCAAAATCTCTGCAAGTAGAACCTGAGAATATCCTTCTGTCCAAGTACAATATTTAAAAGACACCGTACTTCCACAATTTACAAAGTGATTTACTGATTTGTTCATTCCTCTATTTCACTTATCATTCACAAAAAAAAAAAAAAGAAAGAAAGAAAGAAAAAAGCAACAACATTGAGTACTATTACGTACCAGGCACTAGAAAGAGTAGCTTATGTTGCAATGGTGGTATGTTCTAGATGAGTAAAACAGTGACAAGTGGGTGGGTAAGCACAGGGATTCACGGGGCTTTTGGGAGTGGACTCCACCCAGTTAGAGAGTCAGTAGGAATTAGCAGGCAGAGAGAGAGAGAGAGACAGGAAAAGATACTTGCTGAAAGAGAAAACAGCATGCATAAAGGCTAACAACAAATCACATGACTTATTCAGAGAATTTTCAAACTTTGGAAGGGAAAAGAATGTTTGCATTCTTTGTTCAAATGTTTTAATTATATTACTTTAATGTCTGATAAAGTAATATCAATAAATAAGAATCAACGACTAACTAAATAAGGTTATTTCTGTTAAGCAAACACTAAATATAGTTGCAGTTTGAAGGGCTTTTGAAGATTCCATTGGAAGTAGCCTCCACCCATTAACCCTATTAAAAGTCTTTTTTAAAAGCCTTTGACCATACCCAGGAGTGGTTGACCTCAACTTCAGGGTCAAGAGATTTGGGCACTTATTTCAGACCCGAACTTCCATTGGAACTAAGTACTCCCCCTTCATCCAAGTGTCCAACTCTGATGGAGGAAATTGTTCTGCTCCCTAAATGACACTAACACTTCACTTCTGTGATACGTGTCAGCTGTGCCCTGAGTGTCCACAGCACGTCGAGGACTCAGAGGAGTTGCCTGCCAGCAGAGCCTGTGTGTGGAGGGCTGGGGAGGAGGGACGGGGATTAAAACCTCAGTTCCAAATTGGAGTACTTTAAATTGCTAGAATTACTCCCACAACCGTACTGCCACTGGAATTAGAGGGAGATTTTAATTCTTCCTTCAGACTGCTGAAAAAGTAATCAATAAAACTGAAAAAAGAAAATAATAAGTAAAATTTTGTCTTCAAGGATTAACTTAAAAAAAAAAACAGGCAATACTCATCTCACTGAAAATCTTTGCTATTCCAGAATGACTATAAATTCACTTAGGGATATTTTACTGTTATTCATGTTTTGGTAAGATTTATGAGCTGCAGATCATTTCCTGAAAATAAAATGTTCATATCATAGCTTCCAACACTGGAGTAAACTTCATTATTAAGCAAACTTGTTCAGGCTGACATTTTTTTTTTTTTTTTTTTTTTTTTTTTTTAGTTATCCTGGATGCTATGAAGGGGAATTTCTCCTTCCTTTGAATGTCTGAGAACAACACCATAATGTTCATTCACACATGGGAATAACTATGCAACAGGAGACTGACCTGGATGTCACCACTAACCAGCTGAAAGTTAGGACTTGCTGCTACCACCCTCATAAAATTTTAATAAAGAACCTTCCAGAACATGAGGTCATATAGAAGGAGTAGCACATCTCCTCATAAATTGGAGGGTATTTAAGGACACCTCAGAACAGAACCTCTAAAATCTAAGACACCTAGAAAATCTTGGGCACATGGAAGGCAGCTGTGCTCACCACTACCACCATCACCTCTGCCTAAATCTCGGGCAGTGGTCACTGCTTCTACACTCAGCTGACTTACCATCTGATTCACATTGAGGTGGATGAAGACAAGGCCAAAGAACAGTAATGCTGAACATATAATAAGCATGGATGAGAATGTATATTCTAAACATATTGTCTTTTTTTCCTCTGTCAGCAGATTGCAATCCTTTGAAGGCTCAGAACAATTTAACAGAAGGGGACATCACAAAGGCCCCACTGGCCAACTTCTCAAGCTAATGCATCTCTGCCATTTTACTTAACAAAACTAAAAACTCTTAACCAGAATTGAAGCAAGGGAGAGGTGTGTGAGAGTGTATGGGTGTGTTGAAGGAGGTCAGATTTTGAATATAACAAAAAAGAGATTCTACTGTGTTCTTATTCTTCAGTATTTTAAGCTATACCTTGTTCCATTCATGACAGCTTCTGTGAAAAATGATCCTAAAAGAGGCCAGCCCTTAGAATACCAGTAACCCTGGTTCTTCTCTGAGGACAGCCTAAGAATAACAGGGTCTTTTCTCCTCCTGTTGGTCCATGTTCACCCAGCTTTGGCCTTTTGATCAATGGAGCACTCAATCTGAAAATAAATAACATATTCTCCAAGCCACTGTTAGCTATGAGGCAATCTGTCTTCCCCAAATTCTGACACTAGATATCCAGTCTCCACCCATCTCAGAAATTGAATAGGACAAGCAAAAACGGAGCAAATTTCAAACTATCATTTCTTTCCTCTCCTCCCCCACTCTAGTCTTTGAGTTTTTGTCCTCTGCCCTAAAACTGTCTTGCTTTCACCCTTGCCATCTGGCAGCCAAGAATATTGAATGTGTCTCAAAGAAATAATATCATATTATGGAAACTTCCATTTCTTAAGACAGCTGACAACATATGTTAATGCATGTACTCATTCTTTAGATTACTATGCCATTTTTACTTCTGAGAGAGGGTTTGGATGCAGTCTTTATACTATTTTTCAGATTCCATGTGCGGTGGGGAGAAAACAGTTTGCCATTTTCCATTTTTGCAAGTTTATGAGGATTAGGGAGTATTTTCTCCATACCCAGATTTAACATGACTTTAAAAATTACCTAATAATTCCCAAGATTTTAATGTTGTAAAACTCTAACAATTTCTAAAAAGAAAAAAAATGCTAATTAGCAAGAATTCCTTTCCGAGAATGACATGGTTCTTTCCCAGGGCCTAGTTTGGCAAAGATAGGGAAAATAATCCTAGCAAATGTGGCAAGTTTGGGCCTTTAAGTATCAGTGACTCTCTACAAGTGTGAGCTTCCTTTCAAGCTCATGTGTGAAATCCTGGAAGTTTTGGTTGTTCCTTCCATAACACTGATTCTCTCCTCCAGAAGGGCTAAGCTGCAGGATGGTAAAAGGAAATGATTTCATCTGGGTGGGGAAGGGAAAGATATAACTTTAGTCCCAAACCCTGTAAGTCAAAAGTGCTGTGCAAGAAAAACAGCTGCTGAGCCCAGGCTGAGTCTCCTTAAGTGTCAGGGTCTCATTCTAGCAGCCTCCCCATGGGATGGAGCAGCACAGTGTGGAACAGGAAAGAGACAGAACCAAGACTTGCATCTTGCTGACATATTCATAATTCTCTTTATCCTGTTGACTTTTCCCTCTCTTTTAGCAGGAATATTTCTCTCCAGAGGTCCAGAGTGCTGTCTGGCTGCCATAACTTAACTCTCACAAATTATAAATACAACTCCAACTCTCCTTACCTTGGGTTGTGCAAAATCGCTATTTCTTAAAACCACACATGATGTGCTGACTCTGAAAAAAAATCTAGAAATATATTCATAAAATATATTTGAAAAACATGGATATAAGATTCTATGCCAAGCCAGAAAAGCACAATTAGTCCACAAGGGGGAAAAAAAATATGGCAAGGCACATGGTAATTAGACTTATTCTTGCTCACTTTGTCATGCATTATGTCCAGCATGCTTCCCTGAGGAGGATTTGCAGAACATATTGAAATGGCCTGAGTTTTAAGGTCACAGTCACACACAGAACTGATGTTGGTGGCCTTCTAATGCATACTGGGGAAAATGGACTCCGACTCTGCACCCATCAGGCAGTCTTCTGGGGAACACAGACCTGGGAATAGTTGTGGATTTGTTGCTACAAATATCAATTTTGTTTGTGTATATCTGTTAATCTTTTTTGGATGGAAATTTTTTAAGGTTTTCATATATCCCTGTCCTCATAAATAGAAGACATTTTAATTATTTTAACTTTTTGATCATCAGGTCTTGATTACAAAAGTTCAACCTCTGACCCACCTCTTTCCCTCTGACCTTTCACAAGGGAGAAGACTTTTTAAACTGATCCATCAAATTAAAAGGCATTGACTGGACTGCCAATCACTAAAAGACACTATTTACAATATCCAAGTTATAGAAGCAATTTAAGTGCCCAAAGACAAATGAGTGAATTAGGAAGATAGATAGATTTAATTCCATAGATAATGGAATACTACGCAGCTATAAAAAATGAACTCTTGCCATTTGCAACAACAGAATGGAACTAGAAGGGGCTACACAAAGTTAAATATGACAGGAGAAAGACAAATATCAGATGGTTTTGTTCATATGTGGAACAGAATCAAAACAAAGCAAAACAAAATATCAGGCAACATCAAACCAAAAACAAATACTATAAATCTGACTATATAAAACTTAGGAGGAAGAGGAGAGTGGAGAAGAAAGAGGGGCGGGGATCAACGGACTGTGGTGAAGGAGTATGATTGCTCTGGTGGTGAGTGTGGTGTGATAACATACAACTGAAGAGATGGGATCCTATATTTCTTTTTTTTTTTTAAAGATTTAATTTATGCATACAAGCCGAGGTACAGACCAGAGGTGTGGGGCGGCCAGAGGGTTCACCAGAGACAGAGTGGGGACCAGAACAGGCAGATCAACAGAAACACACTGCTGAGGGGAGCAGCGGGCAAGGCAGGAGAGGTCAGCCACGCCATGTGGGAATCTCCCTGGCTGGGTATCAAACACGCATCGCCGCTGCCGACAGCTCCACAGCACAGCACCTAACCCCTGCACCACCGGGATCCTATATTCTGAATCATATATAGTATTGTAAACCAATGTTACCGTTGTAAGAAAAATTAATGGATTAATTAACTAAAAACATGACTATTTAAGTATTTTAAATAATTTACTACGTACCAATGAAATTACCCCCCCCCACCCAAGCTATAACTTTAGTAGTACACACTTCTCCATATGGCTCTTCCTCATCCCCTTAGCCTCCCAAAGTAATACCATCTTGAATCATCAATCATTCGTTTTCCTTTTCAAATGATTTATAACATCTATTATATATTCTAAAACATCTATTTTATTTTACTTCTTATTAACTTTAGAAAAAGAATCATAGATAATCCTTTGGGCCTTAATCATTTTAATTTAATATTATTTTATTAAAATTAATCTAGCCATTTAGACTCTTACCTTCTTTGCTGCAAGTATACCAAAGTTTATCCCCCCAGTCTCCCACTGGTGGGCATTTGGACTGTTTTCATGTTTTCCTTGTTGTGAACAGCACTGCCGTGAACATCTTGAGCACATATCCTGTTGTAGGATTTTCTCCTGGGAATACACCAAGTAGCAGAATAACTGGGCCACAGGCTATGTATGAGGATGTTTGTCTTTACAACACAGTGTCAAACATTCCCAGACAAGTGCAATTCTTCAATTGAATTCAAACAGCATAGCTCCTCCAGAGATGTGAGTCAGCAGCCAATGCAGGATATAGAGGGGAAGAGGCATAATGATCAGCCCTGGATCACACAGAGTCAAGGCTTTACTAATTCTGATGGAAGTGTAACAGGGGGCTTCAGCCTAGGACTGTTGTTACAGGTGGTACCCCGGAGGGTGGTGCTAGTGAGGATTGATAGCCCCAGGGAAAATATGAACAAATTATCAGTCAGGGTGGAGACTCTGATAAGAAATATAAGACTCTGATAAGAAATAAATATAAGAAGCAGCCCCCAGGATTCAGTGTTCGGGATCCAGCTTTAGGGATTTCAGCGTTTTTCGTACCTTCAGAGACTCCGGGAATCAGGGATTTCTGCCATTACCATGCTGAGCTTCCAGAAGGCTGTTGTGGGCCTCTGACAGACATGAAGAGGCTTCCAGCAGCCAACCTCAGAGAGGAAAATTTCAGAGGCTTTGTAGGTAGCCGAGTAACTGAAACACTGTTCCCGGCTTTGCTGCTGTTACAACCTAGCAGGGAAGGCGAAGACCTGGAGCCGGGCACTGCGCCTTGCTGAGCTGCGTTAGTGTGCCCATTTGTTTGGTTGTTTGGCTGCTGCAGCCGCAGTTTTGAATGTTGATTATCTGATGCTGCACTGAGGCATCTAGGAAGCTCTGGTGGCATCTCCTGTTGTGTCTTCTGCTGTCTTCTTGAATTTGATCCCAGCCTACAGTCTAGCTGCCAGGGGCTCCAATTCCGAAGTGGCAGGAAAACGCCATGTTGGGGGCGTGGACTTGTGTTTGGGGGAGGAGCTTCGTGTCTTCAGTGGCAGGAAGACACCATCCTGGGAGCTTTTTTGTATGGGACTTTAAAACACTGGACACTGCTTCAGGTGAGGTAAATGGCCATTTGTGGCCTCGTTAACTCTGTTTTCCCTGGTTTGTTAAATAGATCCCACTTTTTTTCAGATTTTAAGTATTTATTTTTGTGTAGAAGAAGTGCGGTGTTGGCCAGAGGTGCAGAAGAGAAGGGTAGGTGAGTGGATTCACCAGAGAGAAGAGTGGGGAACAGAACAGGCAGATTGAAATACACGGCTGAGGGAAACAGCGGGGGACAGGAGGGGTTTGCTGCGCCATGTGGGTCAGCTCCCTGGCGGGGATCAAACTCAGACCACAGCAAAGTGCCGAAGCAGTCGAAATGCTGAGACTTTAACCCCTAGGCCACTAGGGAGGCCCACTATTATTGTTGTTCTCTGAAACCTGTACTCAAGTTCTTGCTAATTGTGCGCGAGGTTCTTGCTAATTCTGCGCGAGGGTGAAGAACTCAGACCAATAAACTACCTGGGCATTGTCCTTGGCCAGTTTTGGTGACACTTGCTGCGGGTATCAGAAGGGCTCAGAGCTAACATCGGAACCATGTTGGGAAGGTTTCTGTTTTGTGGTGTCTATTTTAGGATTAAGTTATTTAGTAAACTATGTACAGTTATTTACAGAGTGCACAGACTCCATGATTCTCCACAAATTTTTATATTGTTTTGTCAATCTCAAAATCAAGGAGCTTCTCCAAGTATTGTTATGGCTAATCCCTGGACTAAGGAAGCAGTGAGCAAGCACTAACAAATCTAGCAAGATGTTAATATCCAAAATAGACAATCGAACAAAACTATTTGCAGATACTGCTTTCCAGGCTTCTGTGAGAGAAAAAAAGATTCGAGTTTATGGACCTCCATGCCATTTAAATGTAGCTCTTTTAATTTTCAAGAAAGAGCCCACATGCTATGTATTTTTTTAATCACTGAATTTAATTTTTAAAAGTTTTCTCTTTGCCAAATATTCATGTCATTTCACTTTCTCTTGTAATTGTGCCTGTTTTTTCCCTAATGAAATACTCTTGTAGTCCTTTGTGGGCAGATAAACCACCAGCTATATCTGTTGTGTTTATAATTTTAGAATAAACGAACTCTGAGAGATAATGTGAAGAGCCTTTGCCTAATAAAGTGAATTTTATGGATTAACATGACCATAGAAATTTAAAAGGCCTTCTTGAGTTCATTTGTGTTTTGTATGTGAGAGGTTAGTAAGTGGCCAAATTCCAGCTAATTAATATAATTAGGTAAATGATTCAAAATACAATTCAGGTTCTATTTCAATTCTGATATGTGATTGCTGTGTCATTTAACAACACACTTAGTCATCCTTTACACCTCTCAGCTTATGAAAACACAAAGTGAAAGCATCCACTTCTATTCAGGTGATGTTATAGTCACCACATGCTTTATTATCCTGGCCATACCATAAAGCATTATCTTGACAAATTAAAATTGCCTTTGAGCATGTTGACCCCTGTTTAGAACTTTGTACAAAAAAAAATTCTCAAATTTCTAAGTCTTTCATTAGGCAAAGGGCAAAGTAATTGAATTTTTCTAACAAATATGCCAACTGGTGCAATACATCATGCCAGGCCTTAAGGCATATATTGTACACAGTTAAGAAAAAAAATATGAAATATTAGGTATCTAGAAATCTAAACTTTTCTTATACTATTATATAAAGTAACATTGTATTGAAATGGATAAAAGCACCTTTTCTTCTAACAATTTTTGATTAAAATTTACTAATGCACATGACAGGAGATTCAGTGTGGTATAATGCAAATGTGACCACAATCTCATTGACTTCTTTTAAGTAGAAGCTGGTTTCCTATCCTTTTAATCTGGGATAGCAATGATCTTGCTTTTGGTTAATAGGATGCTAGCAAACTTGACACAAGAAGAGGTTGAACTTGCCTTTATACATTAGAATTTCCCCTCTTAGAAACTTTCTGCGCCTTCTAAAGAAGCCCATAGTAGCCTGCGGGAGAATGAGAGAATTTCTGAAGGAGTACCAAGTGCCCAAATTGATAGTCAACTCATAACTAACTTAGACACAAATGGGAGGACCACACAATAAAAAGGACCAGCTAATGATCCCAAACTAAATTCCTGTCCCCAAGATTTTGCACTTAATAAAAGGTCATTAAGCACTAGGTTTTGTTCTTGTTGAAAATACAATAAACAATTTTATTTTTATCTCTATTATGTTTATTGAGGTAAAGTTGGTTTATATCATTGTATTTGTTTTAGGAGTTGTAGGTACAAACCTTGACAAATACATGTTTTCATACCATACCCACCACCAAATCCCCAATAATCCTCCTCTGTGCTCCACACCTCTCCCTGCCCCACACCTACCCCTACACCCTCGCCTTCTGTTTGCTCTGTCTTGTAGTCATATGTGAAGAGCTTGTTATTGATTTGGCTTTATCTGACTCTGTTTTGTTTCTCTATATTCTACATGAAGTGCAATCACCCAGTATTTGTACTTCTCCTGGCTATTTCACTTAGCATAATCCCCTCCAGTTTCATCTTTGTTGTTGCAAATAACAAGAGAAGTGTCCATACTATTTCCATAGGGGCTGGCCCAGTCTTCATTCCCACCAACAGTATACAAGGGTTCCTTTTTGCCTCACCCTCATCGACATTTGTTATTTCTAGTCTTTTTGATATCAGTCATTCTCACAGGCTTAAACACTAAGTTTTGAGAAAGTTTGTTACTCCATAATAAATAAGTGATATGTTAAACATCTATTCTTCCTTTCTTGCTGGCAGAGTGTAAATTAGTCAAGTGATTCAGAGCACAATAATATAATCTCCTCCTCTAAAATTAATCTTGAGTGATTAATCTAGGCCTTTGATCTATTATCTTGCCATTTATGATTTGTTGTCTAAGTCATTGATACCTGCATGTCATAACTGATCTATTGCCATTGACTGACTGGTAAGTAATGAATGCAATCTGAGGGGTGATTCGCTGTGGGGTGTCTAGATCCTTCTCTGCTTCTAGTAATGGCAAGTGTGTGTGTGTGTTTGTGTGTGTGTGTTTAAGAGAGAGAGAGCAAAACCTGGAACTACTTGCAGCCACTTTACTAGCAGTGAGGAGGAAACCAATATATCAAAGAAAGCAGATCCAAGCAACTCACAGAGAAACAGAACTAGAGCCTTCACTCTGTATGCTTGCGCATTTTATGAACCTTTTATGATGGGAGAATCCAAATTTCCCTAATGTCTGTGCCAGTTTGAGTAGGAGTTTTCGGTTTCTTGAATTCTAACTGAAATTTTTGCCTTCCTTGTTTACTCACTCCCCATATAGCTGGACATACCAACTGAGAGCGTGGAATGTGTCACTTGCAATGAACATTTTACAGTTATCACATAATGTGTGTTCCTTTGGCTTTTTTCATAGAAACACATCACAAATGAAATATCTGTTTTCTGTGGTATCATAAATTTTAATCTTATTAGATTCTGGAAATGTTCTTTGATGTGAAAAGACACTTAAAATTTTGTTATTAGCACTGACTATATTTGTGGTTCATAATTTCAGAGCTACCTGTACACTAGGGTAAATACAACCAAAACCAGTTCTAGGATCTGTTTTCTTTTAAATATAATGCATTTAATGTCCATCTGTTTCAGTTTATAGTTAGCATTTTATAGAGGCTAAATTTATCAGCTTATTTAAGTAATTTTGGAGCATAGTTTTCCCACTTGTTGATGATGGAAATTCCAGTGTAAATTGGTGGGTACCACATAAAAGACAACTTTTTGGTTGTCAATTAGAGACTGAGTGAGATATCTATGATCACTTAAAAGAATTTTGAGCCAAGGTAATACTGAGTATGAGGTTGTTTTTATCCATTTTTAAAATTCCTGTGCATCTGTGATAACTTTCACATTGATTATAGAACTCGTTTTCAAAAAGTTCTTGTTTTCAACAAGTACGATTTAACAACAAACTTAGTCATCCTTTACACCTCTCAGCTTATGGAAACACAAAGTGAAAGCATCCACCTCTATTCAGATGATGTGATCGTCACCACATGCCTTAATATTTCACTGGAAGTCCTGGCTACAACATAAAGCATTATCTTGACAAATTAAAGTTGCCTTTGAGCATGTTGCATAAATGTTTAATTTCTGGAATCAGAGACAATTTTAGGCAAAAAGCCATCCACCCATTCTGCATGGCTCTCTAAGCTTGGCCCTCTCACAGGACTCATTTCTGAATGAATTCTGTGAAAAAACACATCAAAATGTTTTCATTAGAGAATTACATTTTTTCTATGTTTGTATTTGCTAAGATGTTTCCCTTTACTTCCAGAGAGACTACAATAGCTTTCTTTTAAAAAGAAGTGCCCCCTTGGTATAATAAGTGGAGAAATGCATAGAAATCTATGATTAAAAATGCAATGTTCTGATAAGGATTGCAGTTTAATTTTTTAAAATTTGTTTAACTCGTTATTCTGTAAGATTCTGGTTTGTGAATGCTGCCTTAGTAGAATCTATTAACTTGGCAGTTGATGGAAAATGAGATTCAGGGAAAAGACAGTAGTAAAAATTATACCAACATTTTGAGCCTGGATCACTGGGGGAAAAAAGACAATTCTTTTAGCAAAAAAGGACGAAAAATGTCACAGGCAGTGGGAGACAGCACTGTTCATGCTGAGCACACTAAATTTGATGGAAAGACCTCTTTGGGAATATAACTGCCCCACAGCTTGAAATTCAGTTCACTAGAATGGTTCTGACCAGAGATGAAGATCTCACAGTCATATAAAAATGCAATAATTAAAGTCAGGGCAAGTAGAGTAGATTGGGGAAAAACTGATAAAGAGAGAGAAAAAAGCAATCAAAGGCAGGATGCCTGCCCATATTGAGGGAGCCATCAGAGAGCAGAGACTAGAACAAGAGACATGTTCCTTCAGCAGAGAGAAGAGTAGAGGACATCCTGACAGGAATGACAAGCTTCCCAGAAGTTAAAAAGTCTACGTGCTCTAGGAGTGGAATTGCTGGGTCATACGGTAGCTCCAATTTTAGTAATTTGAGTGTACTTCACACAGCTTCCATAGTGGTTGGGTCAGTTTGCATTCCCACCACCAGTGTAAGAGTATTCCTTTTTCTCCACATCCTCACCAGCATTTGTTGTTAGTTTTTTGAATGTGGGCCATTCTGGTGTGAGGTGATATTTCATTGTGGTTTTGATTTGCATTTCCCTGATTTTAAGTGATGTTGAGCATTTTTTCATATACCTGTTGGCCATTTGCATTTCCTCTTTTGAGAAGTGTCTTTTTAGCTCTTCTGCCCCTTTTTTGACTGGATTCTTTATTTTGTTTTTGTTGAGTTGTGTAAGCTCTTTATAGATCTTTGATATCAGTACCTTATCAGTTGTGTGGAGTGCAAATATTTTCTCCCAATCTAGGAATCTACCCAAAGGAAACAAAGTCAGTAATTCAAAAGGAAACCTATTCTCTATGTTCATTGCGGCACTATTTACAATAGCTAAGATGTGAATACAACATAAATGTTCAAAAACAGATGACTGGATCAAGAAGATGTGGTATATATACACGATGGAATACTATTCAGTAATCAAAAAAGATAAATTCATTCCATCCAACATGGATGGAGCTGGAAGGGATTATGCTCAGTGAAACAAGTCAGAAGGAAAAAGAAAAATATTGGATGATTTCACTTATAGTAGTTATATAGGGAAACCAAACAAGGAGTAGGGAAAGGAAAAAGAGAGAGAGAGAGAAAACTAGCAGGTAAACTATAATTTGGAGACATATATCAGGGGTAGGGGAAGGAGAGGGAACAAAACAGGGGAGGGAAAAGCAAAGAGACTATGGTGATGGTTCATAGGTGACTTGGTGGTGGGAATTTTATGGAGGTTACACCTGAGAGAAAAAATCAAATATTTTACAAGAATGAATAATGTAATACACACACACACACACACACACTCATATATATATTTAAATAAATATATTTAATTAAAAAATAAATAAAAGGCTAAGATCTGAATGTAAAGATTTGAGGTAACTGGGGAACTTCCAGAGAGCATTGTTAGTATTTTGGTGAGAACCAAAATCTGAAAAGGGCTCAGAATTGAGGATGAGTAGAGGAAGAGATGACCAGGAGAATGGACTTACTGTGTTAATGATGACAGGAATGAGAGAGATATCTTGCCAGCTCAAGAAATAACAGAACAAAGGGAATGTTCACATTTTTAAGATATAGAGTGGCCTCAGGTATTTTGTAGGTGAAAGAAGTAATCATACATGCGGGTGAAAAGGACAGTTGACAATGTTTCAAAGAGGCTAGGAGACTGAGGTCAGGATTCTGATTGCCAAAAGATAAATTGATATAGTTTAGAATTTAAGTGTCCTTTCAATAAAGGAATGCTTAAATAAATCATGGTTGATCTCTTCCATAGACTGTCATACAGGTATTAGAAGTAATGAGCAAAATATATGTATACTCAAGATATATTTTCCGCTGCATGGTAGGGTCTATTGGAGTAAGAGCCATGTCTGTCTTCTCACTCCTGTATGCACATGCCCTAGCATAGAGCTTGGCCCATAGTAGGTGCTCAATAATACTTGTTTAATGGAATGCTAAATTTTTTAAAGATGTTGCATAATAGCATATGAAAAAGCTCATATTTGTTATATAAATTATATATGTTTATTTTGTATAAATGTATATGTTTGTATATGTCTAGAACAGATTCTGGAAGAGTACTCAGTGTGTTAAGTGGTTATCTTTGTGGAGTAGTATTGAATGGAAAGTGAAAGAAGAGATGTTTAAGACCATTCACTCTGATTAATTTTTGTATTCTTAGATTTTTACAAGCATGAATTTCTCTTACAATTTCCATATGTCAATATAAAAAGTAAGATCACAGAAGAAAAGGGAAGAAGAGTGCAGTAGGACAGAATAACCTTGACAAGAATCATGTCTCCTCTTCCAGGAAGATAGTAGTAAATGATAGCAAAGCGAAGGAGAAAAAGCAGGAACCCCCATCACATGTCTCAAAAAATTAGAAGCTAATGTCATCAATGAGACTAAGGGCAGAGCTGATAGACTGACACCTGAGTAATTAAGAATGTTCAGAACTTTGACTTAATTTTTAGAGTGCGGGACATGTCAGAGACCATTAACTCAACTTCCCACTTGACACAAGGATTTGTCTAAGGACATAAACCTTGTGAGTGCAGATGCCAGTCCCCCACAACAACTTCTGAAAATATGTAACAAAAATTTAAAACAGATGAATAAATGAATGATCAAGCATTTGTGAGGACTTTGATAAAGTTTCAAGGAAGGAAATGTGGAGAATCTACACTCCTATGGCATCCTGTGTCAATGCCAGCCAGCACGCAGAATGGAGTAGAGGCAATAATTGGTTGGAAAATTGGAAATCCTACAGTTTGAGGAGAGACAGTGGTGAATTTTGGGGGGGGGGGTGAGAGTAAAAACTATTTCACAGTAAAGAATAAGCACAATAGGAGCTAGAACTTGTCAACTCATATAAAAATTCTGGGTTTAAGAAAATAGCAACAAAATGGGAGACTGATAGATTGGCCTTTAGACTGATCAAAATGAGATGCTCCATTTTCACCCAAAGAATCATAGCTATGCTTGTATTGTGTGATTAGATAAGTGAGCAGAGGTATTGCTCCAACTTTAAAGGCAGTATCCAATGGCTTGGTGTTAAATTAAACCATATCAGTGAATCAAAATGTCTTTTGGTTTGAGGAATCCTAGGCTTGGCTCCTGACCTATCACTACGAACTAGGTTAGCTAGAAATTGAATCCTTCATTAAGGCAGTGACTGATTAGGACTACATATCTTGGTGGTTGTTTCTGAAACAGAAGCTCAACCATTGGACTAATCTGTTGGATACCTGTAGATATTGTGCCTTCTGCCCAGATCCAACCAATTTCTTCCAGACTGATGTCCAGCCATGATGTCCAATCATGATGCAATAATGTAATCTCCAGGCTGGAGGGTGGACTACAACATAAGGTATTGTCAACCATTCAAAGAAGGGATCACAGGCAGCTGCTTAAGTTATTAAAAGGGATGGGAATAGGGAGACGGAAGGTACAGACAATGTTCTGATCTCACTGTGATTGCGTTGTGCTTTAATGCTCCTGTTTTGTTTTTTTTCTTAATTTGTTTATTTTCAAATTTCTTTTTCTTTTATGGTTTATCTTCATGTGTGTTCCACATAGGCCAAAGGGTCGGGTTTGCCTGTGTCCTACTTTGGCTAGATGTGCTACTCAAAGCTACCTAATAGCCTCAAACTTATTGCTGTTTTATTATGTTAAATAAGAACATTTTTCATGAATGAATACTTAATTTTAGTAGTAGAGTACACAAAATTCATGAGTAAGTAAGGAATCCACAGTCCACATTACATACATTTTAACTCCCCATGTTCCTGTACATCAGCAGATGCTCCATGAAGTTTCAGTCAGGTTTATGTCTACACTTGATCTTCAACCTCTGAACTTGTCGTACATTTCGTCATAGTTTATCCTTTTGATTTTTACCTATAGTGATTCATACATTTAGCATTTTCAAAAAGAGATTCACCACTAAGAAAAGTACCCATAGCTAAGAAAAAAATGGGGGCTAAAGGAAAGGAATGGAATTCAACTTTATTAAACGTTATAATTCAGTAAATGTTTTCTGAATGACCAGGCAGTTGACCTAATGACTGAGAGCAATCACCCTTTTCTGACAGTAGAGTCATAATTTCCTGTTGCAGTGTCCTGTGTAATTTGCAGTTCTTTTCCATCCCCTGCACTACATGATTCAATCACTTACTGTGTTAGGAAGGGCCGGTGAAGAGCTATTTAATAGAAGGGTGAATTGAGGACAGGAGACAAATTTCCAAATTATTTTCCTTTTGTGGTTTCCAGAGGCATTGTTTCTTTTCTGGCCTATGGTTCTGAATCTGACAGAGTTTAAAATAATAACTCATTTCTCTCCCCTTTGTTGTACATGATTTGTTACATGAAGTACCCACCAGCTTTCCTGAAGCAACTGAAATATAGCTTAAGGTACACAATACCAGACCCCAGGTTTAATTATTACAGCAGGGACAGGTGTGGAATTGGTTGTGCTTTGTAAGCCATCCGTTTGCTCCCAGCCACTTAAGTGCCCTGAAAAGTGAAAAGGACTTCAGGCTCATCTTCTCATTTTTCATTTTATGGAGGGGAAAATCGAGGTCATGGTGCTCATACACTAACTCAAGGCTGTGACTACCATGGGGCAACCCTGGTATGACAAGTCCAGGTCTCCAGTCCTCAGTCAAGGGCCTTTTCTTCACCCTGTGCTATTTTCCAGGCCCTCCATGGTGCTGCTAGTCATCACTCATTGTAACACCAGGTTACAAATCCTGCTGGATCTTTCCCAAAGTCTATCCAGCTGAACTAAACACAAAAAAAATGTCATGAACCAGCTGGAAGAAATGCTTATTTCAAGGTCTTTGGTATATAGTCATATTTACCCTGATCACTTCCCTAGAATACAAGCCTTAGTCACAGTAAGCCCAATCTTTAAATTGTCTGTTCTCTCAGCTAGCTCAGTCAATAAAGAAAGAGAAAGAGCAGGGGTCTCCCTGGTGGCACAACGGGCTAAGTGTGGCGCTATGGAGCTATCGGCAGGGCAGCTTTGGAGAGCTGGATGCCCAGCCAGGGAGATTCCCACATGGCACAGCAGACCTTTCCTGCCTCTCCCGCTGCTCCCCTCAGCAGTGTATTTCAGTCAATCTGCCTGTTCTGCTCCCCTCTCTGTCTCTGGTGAACCCTCTCACCACCCCACACCTCAGGCCTGCAGCCCAGCTTGTATGCATAAATAAATAAATATTTTTTTTTTAAAGAAAGAACAAATCTTCACTTTCATTCAGTTGCTTAATATATGTGTGTGTGTGTGTGTGTGTGTGTGTGTGTGTGTGTGTATTTCTCCAAACTGATACCCCTTCTCTCCTTCTATGCCATAATCAACTTCTTTTTGTTGGTATTTTTGTTTTCTAATGAATATCAATTTAAGAATAAGTAATTGCTTCTCAATATCTGATGGACAGCAATTTTGAATGTCACTCTCCTTGTAGCCTTACTATTCAGCTCTGACTTGAGTCAATTAGGGACATGTTTCATATTAAAATCACTTTTAGCTGAAAGAGTCAAGTAATTAAGGACAGGTTAGTTGAAGCTATGGATTATCTGGGTGATGCTAGATTTTCAGATGGGCTTTCTAATGAAGGGCCAGATGTTGTCTTAGGTCAGTAATAAGGCCTTGACCAAGTGATTGCCCGGTTAGCAGCCTCTATGAGAAACGATCACAAATATTAACATTGATAATAAAATGTCTGTAATTAAGTTATAACTTCTGAATATTAAAATGACTGGATTGACTTTCTATAAGTTTTTCAGTCTCTAGGCATTTTATTCAAAGAGAAGTTCAATGTAGTTGTTAAAAAGCCAGTCTATAGATTCAGATTATCTGTTTGTACCCTTAAACTTTTCTGCTTGGCAGTGGTATGATCTTGGGAAGTTACTTCATTCTCTAATGGGGAGTGTTCCTGTCTCATAGAATGTGTGAGGGTAAAATAACATAATCCATGTAACTGTCTGATAATCCCAGGCCAACAGCAAACATAAGCTTTTGTTGTTGTTATTATTACTATTAATATTAATATCATTCCTGTTGCTCTAACTAATGTGTGCAGATGAAAACTAGACAATGGAGGAGTAGGTTGATGGTTATATAGCTGCTAGGATCCTCTGTTGTCTACAGCATACTGTAGCAAGTACAGAGGAGCCAACTTGCTGTTGTTTGTTAAACTGGTGATTATGTGTTGGCTGAGAAACACAAAGATCAATCATTGCTTTCTTTCCTGGCCAATCTTTCTCCTCCAAGGGGAAAAACTGACTCTATTCAAGCTAAAATCCACCTGTTTCAAGGACGTGTTGGTTCTACTGCATTGTGTCTGGATTGCCTCAGGGGTGGGGAGTTGTTTTCAGGGGACACAATGATAATTCATAAGAATTATTGCATGTCACCTGAGGCTTGGACTGTTATTGCAACCAGCTTGGCCCCCCAGACCCCAGTCTCCACTTTAGTGCATATGCTATATGATTATCAGGTTAAACTTTATTAACTCTCCTGTGATTCTCTCTCTTCCTGTAGCAAACTAGAAATCAGGCCCACAACTGTCTCTTCCATATTATTTCCCATTATTCATCCAAATGAACTTTACAAAAAATGCTTCAACCAGTCTGCCCTTGTCCTTGCCTGAATTTGCATGTGTTTTCCATTCCATGCCTGTGTCTATGCTGTTCCATTGGCCTGAAATTCCTTTGCCCATGTCCTTTTCCCACCTATTTTCTCATACTTCATTCCCATTCCTGTATGGCGATCCACCTCAAATCCTTAATTCCCACTCTTCTCATTAAACTCAAAGGGATGCCTTTCTGCTGTAAGTACTGAGAACAATCAATGAATGCTCATCTTGGACACCCACTAAGTTGAATTGCTACCTACATGCTATAAACCTCCCTTGCCAGACTATAAGGATGTCTCACAATATCATCGAAAGTGTGTTGCACATAATAGGTCCCTGGAAAAAAATGCACACCTTGTATATTATGCATTATGTATTATGGGTATATAATGTTTATAAAGCAAGTCTTTTTTTAAAAAAAAATTTTAAATATAGTGTAAGAGTTTGCTGTAAGAAACATCTCAAAAACACTTGCTCAAAAGCAAGCTCTTCATCAACTCTGTTACCCCAACATCTTCTTCCACTTTCCCATTCTATTTAATAATAACAAGTCCATTGTTTTTGGCTCCAACCAAAAACATGAACATCGGTCTTGAGTCCTTTCATACTTTCATTTCCTATATCCAGTAAATCTCACGGGTTCTATAGTCAAAATAAATCCAGGATTCAATGACATTCACATCCACTGTTAACATCCTGGGCCAAACCACTATCATCTCTCACCTGTACCATTGCAATAGCCTTTAAATGGTCGCTCTGTTCCCTGCCCCCCACCCACCCCCATATAGTTATTCTCCATAGCAGACAAAATAAGTGAGATCAAGTCAGTCCTCTTCACAGAATGTTCCAACTATTTTTCATTTCATTCAGGGCACAAGCCAAATTCTTTATAATTACTCCTGCTTTCTGACTTTATCTCCAACTAGTCTTTACCTGTATCACTTCACTCTAGCCTCTAGCCTTCCCTCAAACATTTGCAGTCTTCCCTCTTTATCCCATTACCCTGCTTACTTTTCTTAATAGCTTTTACACTTGATATATTTCATGCATACCTATTTGTTGTGCTTAATTGTTTATTCTCTCTCCTACATTTGTCTCAATTAGAAAGTAACTTCATGAAGTCAGGAATTTGTGTCTGATTTCTTATTTTCTCCATCCACAGAGCATAGAAAACTGAAAATTGCAACATAGGCATTTGAAAACTTTTTGTTGCATGAAGAGATGAGTAGGTCTTATTTAAAGTGTTAAATACTCGGACCTCCCTGGTGGCGCAACGGGCTAGTGCAGCACTATGAAGCTATCCAGAGCCACTGCAGCTCCAGTTCAATACCCAGCCAAGGAGATTCCCACATGGCACAGCAGACCTCTCCTGCATCGCCCGCTGCTTCCCTCAGCAGTGTACTTCATCAGTCTGCCTGTTCTGCTCCCTACTCTGTGTCTGGTGAATCCTCTCACCACCCCCACACCTCTGGCCTATACCCCAGCCTGTATGAATAAATAACTAAATCTTTTTTAAAAATGAAGTGTTAAATATTCACAGCTGCAGGTCACTTACATGCTGTTTTAGGCAAAATATAGTGGACAAGACTTGAGAATAATTCTTCTAAAGGTCAGATCCAGTTCCTCTTTTCTTAGAGGAGCAACAATGATGCCTCAATCCAAACTGAAAGTACCACACAAGTGTGAGCTATTGTTATTATTATTATTATTATTGTTATGTTCTCCCTATTTCTGAAATGCTTTTCTAAAATCACTCTATTTCCTAAAGCAAGCATGTCCAGTGTGTGTTTTCTAGACGATAATGCAAGGGATACAGTGCATTAGAATCTTACAGATGAATATCTGTAGCATTCACACAAAGCAGGCTAGAACACATTTCAGCCATCCATCCTGCTCACACCCACACCACTGTGACTGCAGTTCTTTCGGAAATGGGGTGGCTGTGGGACACAACGAGCCAGTTCTCAGACCTTCTCTTTTGAATGTTGCAAAATTCTCCTTCATTATATCATTTTATCATCAAGTCCCAGAAGCTCCTATTTTATATTGATCTCATGACTGAGCTAATGGATATTGACACCTTTGTTCTCTGTTGATTACATTCAATTGAGCATCAGTCCCTTCCCTTTAGCCTGATGAAGTAATTATCCTAGTAGGCCAAAGGGAAGCCAACAGCCAAGGAGGTCGATAATGCTTATTAGGAAAATTCTCTTTTTTCTGTCTGTTTCAGCCCTTTCTCCAACAGGTTGATCCACTTGGATCAGGCAGCCTTCTTGCTATTATCATTCCCAAATTCTCCCTGAGCTCCACCGTTCATTGTGAACACTCCCTGCCCTTAGGGATGGCAGAGCCAGTGTGAAAAGAGCCTCTGACTGATATCTGAACTCAGTGCTAACCTCTAGTCGAGGTCCATCCACACTCTATATTCCTCCCCAAACACAAACTCTAAAGCTATTCATAGTAATGTATTGGAGTGACCTTGACCTGGAGGAAAAGTTACAAAACTTTGATTCATTTTTTCAAGGAAAAAACTAGATGGATATATAAAATATATCTTATTATATACTATATATATATATATATATATGGAATATATTAAATATAGAAACAGATGGGATACATAAATATATATTTGGTACATATACCAAAACATTTTCAGTGTTATAGATCAGTTATTGTCTCAGAGTAGTGTAATTCCCGATGACTGTTATTTCTTTTTTTCGATAGCATCATTTTCAATTTTGCTATAATTATTATAACTGGTGTATTTTTAACTCTTTAAATGCAATATGATCATGTCATTCCTGGGCTTCAATATCTTCATTTAAAAGAAAATAACAAGAATTTTGTGATATGATTGGTCAGAGAAGCAAGTGCAAACTAACCCCTGCCATGGGGGTCTCCACCTAACAATGGAGTAGCAAGAAAGCAAGTAGGAGATGGTGTCTCTTTCTGCTCATGCCTCTCTTCTCAGGCCATGTTTCTTCACTGTGAATGACTTTGGTGGAAGTTCAGGAGGAGCAATAAGCAAAAGTGGAGGAGAAAATGAATGTTCTTAAAGTTATCCTTCCCTGTACATCACCGTGCTTATAGGCACATGTCAAAACCAGAGGGTAGATCTGTTAAGTGTTCTAACCACAATGAAATTTTTTAAAAATTTAATGAAAAGTTTTTCTTCTTCCCAGGCTTTTCTCAGACTTTCAGGATGTGAATATGACTTAATAGTGCCCTAGTGTTCAGATTTGTGTGTTGGCAGGATGCCCTTTTGCATCCAGTGCCTGGACTGCAGGGTGGACCTGAGTGAATAGGAGGCTGAGAATCCCTTTCTTCTGGCATAGTCTCTGTAGGCCCCGAAGTTTGGAACTGCAACTGTAAACACGGGGGCTTGAAGAACATGGGGGCGTTGGAGATCATAAGTCTTTCTTGCCCCTATGGCGCTAGATCTCTGAATTATTTGTGCCTCTCCCTCCTCCCATCAGCTAAGATTCAGCACAGTTGTCCCCTTCTTCTGGAGCCTTCCCTGGCATCCCCTAGGTGGTCCAGATGTAGGGCTTACTCTGTTTTATTAGCAGCCTGTCTGGACTTTCCCTTTGAACTCCTGTTGATCACTGTATTTTCCTGACAGAGCTTACTTGTGGTCTGTCCCACTAGACTCTGAATTCCTTGATGGTTAGGATCATGTTTTTATCATTTTATCCTCAACTTCTAATCTGCCATACTGAGAAGTTCAGTAACTACTGATTAAATATATGAATCAACTGATGAACAGATAGGTGAATGGATGGATGGATGGATGGATGGATAAATGGGTGGATGGGTGGGTGGATAGGGGAGTGTATGATGAATGGATGTGTAGACGGATGGATGGATGGATGGATGGATGGATGGATGGATGGAATGAAGGTGGCATGTGTTAACAGCCCAATGAAGCTGTGACAAGTGTTATAGGCAGGAGAGGAAGAATAGATGGCACATGCTAGCTACATCCTTAACAAAATCCTGAGAAAACTAATGGCAGGAAGAACAATCTTTTAGAAGATCCTGTTCTTTCCTAGCACTCTTCCTTATTGCTTTTTTTCAGACAGCCTGAATGAACGTTCACCAAAGTCATGTACAGAGAAGCATGGCCTGAGTGGAAAGTAGTATGGGCAGAAGAAAAGACACCATCTTCTACCTTATACTCCTGCCACTTGATTATAAGTTAGAGACCTCAAGGCAGGGAATACCTCATGTCTGCTTCTCTGACTAATCACAATACAAAATTATTTTCACTAGTACACAGTCCCCACCACTCTAAGTTATGTCAAGATTAGCACCTAAGAATTCAAAATAGCTTCTGACATGACTTTCTATTTACAGAAGGGCACATGGGATGCATTAGCAACACCCTCACCAGTGACTTGGATGCCGAGGACAGGCCCAACAGCCAAGTGCTGAAGGGAGTGGGCAGCCCTGATATTTATCTGCTGATAACTGTACTAAGGGGCTCAGAAGGGAATTCCAGAACCTTCTTTAGATAAAGCTTCCAAACCACTGTATCTGCAGCCACCAGAACTAAAAATAGCTTGGTCTAGTTTGAAAAACATTGGTCTGGGCGTCAGAAAGTGTGGGGTCCTTGTTCTGTGTTAACTGGCGTAGGTCCCTTACCATTTAACCTCGGCACCTCTCTGAACATCAGTGCTGTCTTCTGAATGTTGGGGATCAATGGAGCAGCACTTCTTTGATCATGGGGTAAATGATAGTCCCAAAGGGGATAATGGACATGAAAGTACTTGGTGAAAGCCCAGCCCCATCTCAGGAGATGGAGAGAGGGAGGGTCGTGATAAGAAAGCAGCCACATGGGAGACACTCCCCAATTGCAGTTTTAGCAGAAAAATAATCCTCCCACACTCAGCCCTTTGATTGTCTGGGGGTGGCCTTTTGGTGAAGAGATGATTCCCTTTGTTCTACAGCCTTCCAAGTTCCTGAAAAATAGTCAGCCTTGTTCTCCTTACACACCTTCCCTCCTTGCTCTATGATTTATGACTGCCTTATCCGTGGTTAATGCAGGGAAGACCCAAGTTTTAGCCAGGAATGTGTGTCACTATTTTCAGCAAACAGAAGCTTACCCAAGCCACAGGATAAATAAAGGTGGCTCTTTTCCTTCTTTAAAAATAGTTATTCTATTTTTTAAGCTTTTAAAAAATACAGTATAAATAATGTATGTTGAGTGTGTTGTGCCAAGCTGTCTTTATATTATTTCATTTACTATTCATAATACAGTGAAATGAACATCATTATACCCATTTAAAAAAACTTCTTGAGGTAATATTGGCTTACATTGTTGTTTATATTTTGGAAGTATAGGATCGCCCCTTTAGATGTTACCTACTGCCAAAGTACCCATTCTGCTCCTGTTCTCCTTTGTTCTCGTCCTTCCTCCTTCTGTTCTCCCTCTGGATTCCTCAGTTCTTTAGCCAGCTTTCAAGAGTTAGTTTTTAAGTTTGGCTTTATCCAGCAGTAGCTCTATATTCTACAAACTATCCAATATTTCTCCTTCTGACTTTTCACTTAACATAATCCCCCCCAGCTCCATCCATATTGTGCAAATGGCTTATCTGTTTTGATTGCTGAGTAGTATTCCATTATGCATCTATACCACATCTTCTTGATCTGTTTTGGGACATTTAGATTGTTTCCATAGCTTGGCTATTGCATTATCCCCATTTTACAGATGAAGAAATTGTTTACATTCACAGAGACTAAGTTATGTATCAAGATCCCAGAACCATAATAAACAAAACAGGGATCCCAACCCTATTTTATTTCATCAAAATCCATGATCCCACGTATTATGCTATTTTTCATTAAAATTAATAATAGTATCTGCAGAAATACACTAAGGAGGATGATCTGGAAATACATAATTAATTAAAAATTTAAAAGCCATAGGGCTTGAACAATTACATTCCTCCTCCTACTGCTCTGTCCTCTCATAGAATCTGAACATACTCTGGGGACCCAGAAAAGAGGTCCTGGTTCATATAAAAGGTGTGTGATTGACATTTTATGAAGAATAGTAGGTACTAGTTCAAAAAACAAATATGGGCAGTTTTGTGCACTGGAAAGTTCTACATCTGAGGTGATAATATGATATATACAATTATTAAAATAACAATGATTAATAGTAGTAGTTATTACTTCTTGAAGTTCTTTTAAAGGAAGAGTAGAGCAGGATAATCAAGCATCATTGTTTGCTCTTCAGAGTCTACTATCTTATATCCCAATGTAAGTGTCTCCAAAAACCAACAAAACCAAACATATATTTTTATTTTATTTATTTATTTTTAAAAGATTTATTTATTTATGCGTACAAGATCTGGGGTATAGGCCAGAGGTGTATGTATAGGGTGGGTGTAAAAGATTCACCAGAGACAGAGTGGGGAGCAGAACAGGCAGATCTACTGAAATATACTGCTGAGGGGAGCAGCAGGCAAGACAGGAAGGGTCTGCTGCACCATGTGGGAAGTTCCCTGGCCAGGGATCAAACTGGAACTGCAGTGGCTGCTGATAGCTTCATAGTACTCAGACTTAACCTCTTGAACCACCAAGGAGGCCCCAAATATATATTTTTAAATTCAACCACTTAATATAGTGGATTAACTTATTTATGTGGAATAAAATGATCATAATTTAGCTAATTGGTTCATTGCAAAGCTTTTTATTTCTTAGAATGAAAATATTATGTATACTTTAGATTATATGGGAAATTTTTGCTTTTTCCAGCTTCGGCCTTTTAAATCATACATACCATTTTATCTTTTAAGATCAACAAACTTAACATCAGATTTACCTGAGGTCCAGTAGCATTTCCCCCACTTACCCATTACCAAATGTGTATATCAATAATTATCCCATTCGCTTGTAGTGAAGGTAAAATTAAATGAGATCATTTATACAAGTTTTTGGACATACAGAAGTTACTAAAAAAAAAAAAAATGGGAGCACCATCTCTACTGTCTCCAAATTTATGGCTTTATAGCCTGAGGTTCAAGTGGTCTAGATGTGAAAGGTAGTTTTGGGGAATGAGTAAGATACAGATTCAAAAATCAGGTCTGCTTTCTACCAGCTGTGTGACATTGAGCAAACAGTTCAGTCTCTCAGAACCTCGCTTTTGTATTCTGCCTAAAGGAAAGGATCTTGCTTTGCAGAAATGCTGTCAAACTTAAGATAACATATATAAAGTATGTAATATAAACATGGTAGGTGTAAATAATGGATATGACATATCCTATAAAAATAGAGTTAACAATTAGGCTTTATGAAAACATTTTATTACATAATTGTCAGTGATTTCAAACACCTCAAAACTTACTTGGGTCTCATTGTATAATTGTCTCATCTAGTCCTTTTTAAGCTATGTTTGGGTCTAGCGGGCATATTTAAAGCTCCATAAAACTGAAGCCCAGTACTTATCAGTCGTAGCTTTCCCTGACTATGCACTAGAGCATCCCAGCATAATTGTAGCCCAACCTGCCCCAATGTCTTGGAATGGTTACATGACTCAGACAGATGTAGTAGGCATGAAATTACAAGCTAAGAGGAAGAGGTCGGGGCTGTGGGCAGTATATTTGACAAGCTCATACACTGCAAGCCTTGTTCCGGGTCCCTTACAAAGCACCTCTTTAGGATGAAAACAAGATGTTCTTTGTAAATAAAAGTTCATGCATTTGAGTAATGAAGTCATTTTCCAGCACTGTAGTGAAAGATATTCTTCTCCCAGACCCTCTGGGTGAGGACTGTGGAGAGGAAGAGGGGTGGCAAGCCAGTCTCAAAGGAAGATATTAGCATAGAGGGCAGGCGCCCATTTCTAGAGAGTGAGAAACTTGACTTGAGAAAGTGGGTGCTCTCGCCCCCTGCCATCTGATATCACCTATCTCTGGCTCCAGCACCTAGAATCCCTTTTCCATCCATTTTCCTGCAAACTAACCAGGGCCACAGAAAAGATCTATAGAAGTATAGATAAAACATCTGGAACCTTTGCTAAATAAATAAGAGCTGTGAGGAAGCAATCAGAAAAGTTGGATATTCATCTGGGGTCCTTGGAGGAGTTCCAAACTCAGAGGCTAGGGGAGGTCAAAACAAACAAACAAACAAACGAAAAGGCTGACCCTGCTGTCTGCAAGACTGAGTTGGACTGGGAAGGCCTGGAAGTGGAAGGTAAAGAGGGAGTGGTGAGAAGGGTGTGGGAAGGAAGCCAAAGCAGCGCAGACCCGCCCGGAATGAGGGTGACCATGCTCGCGGGCTCGCCCAACACTTTCTGCCTTTGATGATCAGCTTTAAGCTCCATCCTCTGTATGTTCCTGAGCCAGAGCCTCTGGAGAGAAAGAGAGAGAGGGGGAAAAGAGGGAGAGCGAGAGGGAGGGAGGGAGGGGGAGAGAGAGAAAGGGGGGGGGAGAGAGAGAGAGAGAGAGAGAGAGACTCGCCCACTCGCTCACTCTCCCTTTTTTACACTAAGTTGCTTCAGGCTTCCTGAAGTTCCCTCCCATATCTGGATACTGCAGACAACAGAGGAGGTAAAAGAAGCTAAGCACTGCCGCACCACTGGGGGGGCCCGAAGAGATCGAACGGTGACCGGACGCCTGGAAGAACCTTTCAGTGAAGAGATGGCTCTGAGCTCAGCCTGGTGCTCACTTCTGCCTCTGGGGCTCCTCTGGGGCACTGTCTGCTCCAGCGCGGCGTCTGGGGACGAAAATGCTTTTCCTTTTGACATTGAAGGGAGCTCAGCCATAGGCAGACAAGACCCGTCTGAGACCAGCGAGCCCCACTCCGCTCCCGGAAACCAGCCGCCTGCCGCTGAGGTACAGTGTCTGCCATTGTCACCCTTCTGGGGCACCTTAGTCCACAGGGCTGTATGTGTCTCGGATCCCTCTCTCACTCCTCCCCTCCCTTTCCCCCCACCCTCTTTGAGAGTTTTTCCTAACTAGGTCTGTCCAGAAACCTAAAGCAATTTTACTCTTGCAAATTGTATTTGGACTATGTGAGTTGAGAGTGCAGGCTTTGGAACTTGTCACTTCAAGCTGGCAGAAGTGCACGTGTCCCGCGTCAGCTCAGTCAGTCCATGGGCTCAACTGGGCTGTTCGCACACCTGTGACTTTTGCCACTTGCATGTCTAAGATGAGCTATTTTTGTCAAGCCACAGCACTTTCTGTGTGTGCGCTGTCGCTGACTTCCTAAGTCTCTGCGATGTTAGGACAGTGGGAACAATGCAGCAGGACCAGACCTTTGGTCACAAATTAAACAAAAGTTCTCTTCAATAAGAGAGTGAAGGAGGGAGTGCAAGAGATGGGCCAGGAAAAAAGCTGTTCTGAAGCTGCAGAGCGTGTATCTTAAATAGACATGAATCATTATATTCCAGAAACAAGAAATTAGCAAGAAAGTCAAGCCCCATCCAAAAAAGTAAAAAATAACCCAGATATGCCATTGATACCTTTATTTTAGAGTTGCTGTTTGACTACTTTACAATAGTTTTTGTGTTGAAAGAATAACCAAAGTGTGAAAATTGGGTGAAGGAGGATAAATCTAAAGTAAGTGATTTAAGAGCCCCATGAGCCAAAAATGACAACAGCATGTCCAGTGCGTGGGAGATACTAAGTAGGAGGAAAATGAAGTCTCCTAAGTTCATGGGAAAGGAAAGGGCAATTGACCTAAAAACACACACACACACACACACACACACACACACTCTGTAGCTATGGTTACAGTACTATAGGACAAAAGCAGTTATATGTTTTGGCATCATTTCTAACATTGAAATATGGATTACTTACTGTTAATTCTACTAATTGTTAGTATAACTGTAGTTCTAATTGTTAGTATAACTGTAGTTATTCATTATTACTGATAAAATAAGGATCATGAAGATGGTCTTTCTCCAGGAGTGAGTCCTACCCATGCCCTCCAAAAGGGGAGAGTGGGTAGGGCCAAAGTAAACCAACCTCCCATTATAGTGCAAAATGTACCCTTCATGAGAGGGAGGAGGGCTGCCTTCTGGTCAAAGCTGTAATACCCAGTCATGAGTAGAAGCTGAACCAGAAGACACTCCAGAAATGAAAGGCATTGCTTCTATAGAAGCCTGGAACTATCCCCCAGGAAACATTATCTCCACCTGTTGTTGTAAGCATGGAAAGTCCTTAAATAAAATTCTTGACTTAAAGGTAGGGTGATCAGATCAAATACAAAGTGTCTAATTTATTTGAATTTCAGATCAACAACAAATAAAAGTTTGACTATGTCTCAAATATTATATGGGGTGCATTTATACTAAAAAATATTTATTGTTTATCTGCTATTCAACTTATCTGAGCAGCCTGTATTTTTATTTATTAATTCTAAAAACACACACATAATTTTTTAACTCTCATCCCATGGAAAGGAAGAAAGTAATTATTTGATTTGTAGGGAAATGAATTTATTATAGGAGAACTTAACAACTTCTTATATAATCATCTGTGCAGGGAAATAATGAAAAGGTGGCAGAGAACTTTAGATGGTGTCTGAGGACCCCAAGTTTAAACTTACCCATTTCTTAACCAACTTACAGATACCCAGATTTCAGATAAAGAAACTATGGCTTGGGAAGTTATTTGATATCTACTACATACTTGATATAATTACTTTGATTAAATTATATTAAAAAATCTATCTAGTGCTTAGCACAGTGCCTGACATAGTATAAATGTTACATCCTAAGTGATGTTAATATTACTATAAAATATGTAGCTGACAGGACTAAAAGAAACCCCTATTTGGGAATACTTCTCAGAATTATACTTTTATGGTGCTATTTTACTTAATGCTGCTATATCTCTGTTTGTCTATGTCTTCCAACCAGTGAGTTAAATTTGTCATAATATCAGAGTCTAGTAGGGTCAGAATGCCACTCGAGCCTTTTGGTTTAAGGAAACAAAAAGAAGTTATTAGTCATTTTAAGAAGGTCAAAGTATATGATGTCAAAAGGGTGGGATTGAGGTAATTATGTTTTCACAGCCTAATTTCATAGAAGGCCTCCAAGTTACCCTTTGGTCCCACGGCAATGCCTTTACAGCCAGGAAGGAGACCCTAAACCAGATCTTTGTGGAGATTTAATAACATGGTACACCCACTCTGCTGACTTGGTTCAGAGCAATACATATACATCCAGAGACTGAGAACACAAACACACATAGTACGTTCGTGGGAGGTTTGAGATGTGGATGGAAGGCTATTCTAAAAATACATGCATTTTATTTGGATTGGATTTATATGAATGGTTATTCTTCAATTCTCCTTCAAAGGGAAGGAAAAAAATATAAGGCAAGCCTGGAGCGGTGGGAGGGACTTGGCTGAAGGCCTTCCTAAGACTCTTCCAAGCTCCTCCACAGCACGGCTTGTGTCCTCTCCACCCCTGGCTGTTGGGCCTATGACGTGAACTCCAGAACACTGTAGTACTCAGTGTGAATTAGGGGAACAGATACATTAAATGTGCACTGAATAGACGGTGGAAGAGCACAGCTGGCCAGAAGGAAGTTCCCTCCTTTCCTCTTACAACAAGCAAACTTCCCCCAGGATGCAAAGAATTTGAAAAGGAGCACCCATGGGTAACTCTGTGCTAATTTGAAGGATTTACCCACCTTCTGCTTGTTTATAAGTAATTTACTGAGTCCATCATTGTGGAGTTTATGGTGCTCTATCAGAAGGTAGGGGTGGATAAAGGAGAGACTAAGCAGCTTTTAAAAGTCTATTCAGCATTCTAATAGTTCACAATTTAGAAAAGACAGTCTTCATTTCATCCTACACATGATAGCAAGTAAAATGAGACAAAAGTCGTCTCACTGATATGCATATGCAAAAGAATGGAAGGAGGTGCAGGGATGGAGATGGAAACACCCCCAAAGAAAAGGTATCAGGGTGACCTTGGACGGAGTGACATTCTTGTTATCAAAAGGAAGCAGAAGTTAAGCAAAGTCAAGAACACTGTGTTAGCAATCAATGCTGCATGGCTGCAAAGAAGTCACACCGGATCTCTGGAAGGTCATGGGGGACTCTGCTGGGAGGGCAGAGTGGGAGGCAGGGGGACCCTGCCTTGGGTGGATCATTGGGAAAATAAGGGAAATAACAGAATATGGAACAAACTCCCTTGAGGGAGAAACAAGAATTAATCTCTTAGTAAGCTGATTAGGTGCTGCTGCTGCTCACTTTCTTCCAAGAAAAATAGTGTCCTGCACACACATGTGCACAAGTACCCTACACTAGACAAACATACTTGCTCTAAAAAAATCACTGTGAACTAGACTAGTTCTGAGGAACTTTTCCTCTAGACTTTTTTCATTGTTGATATGTGATTTCCCACTCCAACACATAAGCTCCTAGTCACCGAAGGATTACAGAATGTTTATTAAAGGATAGTTCAGATTTCTTTCACTATCTGTTTTCCTTTTCCTTATCTTGGCCTCTTACTTTGAGAAGAGTCTCTGTGGACTCACATGAAGACCTCCATGCACTGGCCTAGGCTGTCCTTACACTACCGCTGAGCAGTGTGATTGGCTGATTTGAATCCCAGCATAGAGACACTATTTCATCCACCTAGCATTCACCCTATAAGTAGGTTTAGAACCTTACCATGTACAGAGTAATAAAGCCAACTCCAGGAGGGACAGAAAGACAGTGGGTCACACCCTTACCCTCAAAGAGTGAGCAATCTAAGAAAGGAAAATATATGCGTAGCTACTATAATAAAGCTGATGGGTGAATGCTCTGTAAGAGTGACTACAAGTTAAATGCCTTGTGGGTAATCTGGGAAAAGTACTACTCTTGAACTAGACTCAATAAATACCAAAGGTTCTTTGAAATCATTATTTTAGAAAGACTGGAATATAGTAGTGGTAGCGGAAAGAAAAATAGCACGGCTTAGAGTTAACACTCATTCAGTATTTACCACACTCCAGTCAATGGTCTAAGCACTCTCCATGAGCTGTTTCCTTTAACCTTTGTGACAATTCAGTTATTACCTCCTTTTGCAAGCATGGAAACAGGTACAGAGCATTTTCTCAGACTCCATATCTGTAATTGGCACAGTTAGAAAGGAACTTTTCTAAAGTAGTTCAACTGCATAGGAGTGTCTAGGAAAGATGGTTAGATCAGTAGAACTATTTTGCTGAAATTTTGGGAATTTCTTAAAATGAAGATATATAAAATGCTACTCAAAGGCCACTTACACATTGCCTACTAGATAACTGGCTGAATTGCCTAAAATCTTAGAATTACCAAAGAATCGAGAAAACTTTCCTTTTCCATCCAGTCTAGAAACTAGTTTTTAAACTACTCATAAAGGAAAGAAAAAATATTAACACTTATTGACTTCCATTATGTCCTATGAAGCTACATATATTCTCCTCTTTAATATTCAATAGTGAAAATTATACCCATTTTACACATGAGCAAATTGGTATTTGGACGTGGCATGTACTTTTTCCAAAATTTCCAAATTCCATTATCCCTTCCATTATATCCCTTGGTCTCCCAAATAGAAATATCTTATTTTTAATTATAGAGCTCTTTTGGATACCACTTCTGTTTTATACATATGTTTTAGTATATTTCTTCCATAAGGCACTACAGTCTACATTAGAACCATCTGATTGAGATTAACACACAAGAATCCAAAATAGCATCATCTATAGGAATCCCTGGCCCATCCTACGTAATTCATTATAAAATTGCAGGTAAATAGGAATTTCATTTGCTATAGTTCCAGAGCTCTATGATTTAATCAGAGAAAGTTTTTCAATTGTGGTATGATGTACAAAAGGTAAAATATTATTTTAATATTTTTTAGTATGCCATCCAGTGGCATTAAGTACATTCACCTTACTGTACAACCATCATCCTCCATATTCAAAACTTTTTCTTCTTCTCAAACAAAACTCCATATTCATTAAATAATACTGTAGCTTCCCATATACCTTCCCTCCAGGCCTGGCAATCACTGTTTCACTTGGTTTCTCTGGATTTGAGCCTTCTATATACCTGGCATAAGTGGAATCATATCTTATTGTTCATTTTGTACCAGGTTGTGTCACTTCACATAATGTCTTCAAGGTTCACCCGTGCTGTAGTGTGTGTTGTAATTTCATTCCTTTTTAAGGATGAATATGATTCTACTGTAGTGTAGATGATACTTGTTTTTTCCATTTGTCTGCTGATGGACATTTGGTTGTTTCTACCTTTTGTCTTTTGTGAATAGTGCTGCTGTGAACATTGTTGTACGGGTATATGAGTCCCTGCTTTCACTTCCAGAGAAGCAAAATTGCTGGACACATGGTGCAGAGAAAGTTTTAATTCCTATGGAGGCCAAGCACACACTTAGTAAACCAGCTCAGTGAAAAGAACACAGCCTGTGAGTGGTGGAGCCTCAAGCAGCAGGAGAAGAAGAGGGGGGGCCTCTTCCCCAGGGTCAGCTTCCTCTCAGTGTTGCCAGGTTTTCTGTTTTGTCAGGAGAAGCCAGAATCTGGATTCTTAAGTGAAATTGCTGACTCAATTTTGTTTTAATGTCCTGTGGGCTGAGCATATCTGATGGCCTGATTCAGCCCAAGGACTGTTTATTTGCAGTCTCTGTCCTACAATATTTGAAATTCACCTTTCATCAAAGGCAAAATGTGGGCATCTATCCAGATAGATGTGCTATGGCTCCAACTCCACTACTTGCTAGTCATTTAATTTAGGGCAAATTAACTCATCTTTAGGAAACTCGGTTCACTCAATTGTAGAGTGAATAGAAATTGTAGAATGGCAAGATTGTTATGAAATTTAACAATCGCTCTTTTCTTTCACAATTTTTGTCTATTGGGTTTTGTCTGTAGGTTAAGATTTATATTATCAGATTTAAGTGAAAAATCTAAGTTTTTACTTATCCTGTAAATTTGATTACTGTCAACTGTTTGTTAACAAATCTTCTGCTTATCCAACATTAGAGGAGACTATAGCTTAGTTTTAATAATCATTATATCCCCAATGATTCTTTAAATTTAGTTGTTTCTTGGTAATAGGAAGATTTGGGTAGTTAAAAAAAATTTTTTTTCCCTAAAGCCCTCAAAATTTAAATTAAAAAACCACAAGATCTTTGATATACAAGGATTATAACATTTTCTTCTTTTACAATTAAATTCTTAATTCTGACTTGTCATATTTTCTTGAAATATATAATAATGTCAGAAACTCTCCCCTCTTTTAATGTTTTCCCTTGCCCAAAGTAATCATGTAAACATCATGATGGCCAGACATAATTTTGAGACATTTGATTAATTAAAAACCATTAAAATCAGATTGCTAGTGCATGCTTTGAGGTCTAAAACTTAGCATTTCTAAACAATTGTTTATTTGTTCTCTGAAAAAGCTAAATCTGCTTGTTCATTGAGATATAGTGACCACATAGAGGAATAATTAAATATCTATCCCTGCGTTTGCCAAAGAGCAGCATTCTTTCTTCGACTGTTTTTCTTTTTTGCTCCTGGTGTGGTAAAGTTAAATTCTGGGAAATGGTTTACTAAAGGGAAGTTTAACCACAGATGTTTGTAATTCCAACTTAAGTTTCCCATCAAAGTCTTAATGAAATTCAGCTGCCAGAAGTTCAGCTCTGAATCTGAGTCTTTTTATCATGAGAAACTTGGGAAAACAGCATTCCAAGGCTGAATGGTAGTGCGAAAATGTCCACATTCAAGCCCAAATCCTCTGCAAAAAGAAAAAAGTACATAAAAGAACAAATCCTTTTTTTAAAAAAAAGAGAAAAAAAGGATAGATGTACTTTGAGTAATAGGCAGTATAACCCTTTTTTAACTTTCAGGACTTTCTTAGTTGGTGTGTTATATTTTGATAGAAGCTAGAGATTTAATATTTACAAAAATGGAATGTAAGAATCTATGTTTATAACTCTACAAAAATGATGAGATGGAGAAATCCCGTAACATTAACAGCTGTGTTAGCACAAGTCTCTTGCAAACTAGGTCAGTAATCCATGCTGTATACTACAGTTAACAGAACCCTTATGCATGGTGTAGCCTTCGGGTGTCAATTTTCATTTTGAAATTATCCCCTCCATTAGATAGAGAAAAGAAATTAGGGAGTCTAGAGAGCAAAGATGTCCCAGATATGAATGTTAGATGCCATTCTATTGTCTGTTTATAAAATGAATTGCAACATGGAATAATGGATTAAGCAGCTCTATAAAGCTAGACGTCAGTCCAAAGGAATGCATAATATAGACACTAGCAGAAGGTAGGAAAATGTCTAATGAACCTCAGACTCTGGGATCCTAGGATTGTAAAACCATCTAGAATCACAGCACAGAGCCAGAGCATAAAATCAGGGTCTAGGCTTAAAATCATGGCCAGTCTCCCCTTGCATAGCAGTTACTCCACAGTGCCTTCATGGCTTCACTAGATGTGTTTCCCCTCTAGAACAGTGATAAAATTTGACAAGCTAAGAGGTTTTAAGTGTTACCTCTCTTCCTGCTGATCTGCCATGAGTTCTGGGAACAGCAGAGTGGTTCTGTCATCTGTGATTCTGTCAATCCCCAGGTTGCAGGTGAAGTGCTAAATATCTGTTATTTGGAGATTGAACAGAGTCTGAATGTCTGGAGATGGGACTGTGCTTCGTTGTGGTTCATGAAAAATTGCCTCATTCAATGTTGCTCCCTTGGAATTGATCAGTAATGATTAATGCTGAGAGACACCCTGAAATTCCATTCAGAAGAGTCAAGCCCAGAAGTCTTTATTGCAGCACATTCACATTGCTCTGCATAAGGGATACCCATTTGAATGCAGAGGCAGTGGCTGGTTAATATCAGATACATAACTCTGTTACACAATGTGACCTGTAAAATCAAAGGAATAATTGAATTAGCTAGCTCTAGAATGGGAGGTTAGTGATTCAACCCTTTTATTTTGTAGGTGAGAAAACTGTCTTGGGGAAGGTAGGGCATTGAGGTCCTTCACTGTCATTGTTTCCATTTACTCTTAAGTAGAATTACCAACAGTAGAGACCTATGGAGTTGTATAAAGCAGAACAAGCACTGAACTCTGAGTCTGGAACCAACTATTCTTGTTCTTGATCCTGCCACTAACAACCAGATTACCCTTAACAGTTAAAGGAGCCTAGGAAAGTTCCTTCACCTCCTGGGTCTCAGTTTCTAAAGCTTAATTACAACAACAAAACAAAGTTATTTCTAGCAACAATGTTCTATAATTGTCTAATAAATAGATTAAAATTTATGCTCGTTAAAGGGGAACCTGGTCTCAAGAACTAGAACACAACTGCAGTCCTAGTTAGAACCCCAAGACTTAGGAAACCAAGGCCTGAGAGAAACACTAGGTCCTGGGACCTGTGGTGGGGACACTTCAATGAATTATCTGTCCTTGCTTCCTTACAACATTGAGGAAAGTCACCCATCTAGGGTGAATTACAGGGCAGGACACTGGCCAGTCACAGACATGAGCCTTTCCAAGGTGACACACGGAGGAGGCTTCCAAAGCAACATTACCTGCTGAGCCCTAAGTGTGTGCAGTGAATGTCAGTGGTGTCCCACACCAGTTCCTGGGTGCTACCACCTGCCCAATGCAGACCCTTGATCTTAAACATGAAGCTTCACACAGAGAACCAAAGAGTATGTCAATGGATGAGGTCAGGGACATGGAGAACTACTCAGGGAGACTCATGTTTCTGCATCTCTTGAAGTTGAGTGTCATGTGGTGAGGGTCCAGGGAGGAGAATGTACTTTCGCTCTGTGCCAAATAGAGAAAAAGCCAGTGATCAGTAATTGATTCTTTGTCAACATCAGTTATAATCACTGCTTTGTGTTCTACACAGTAGTGTTGTCACATGAGTCTTAATTGTGTAACCTGCTCTAGATTTGGCAAAAAGCAGTATGTAGAAGCAAATGTTTTCAAGTACCTTTGTATATATCAAATTGTCTGTGAGAGAGGGAACCAGCCCTGGGTGGGGATTCCTGCCCTGGGAAGAGGGGTCTAAATTGTCTCAACCTCAAATATGATCCAAGACAGCAACGTCAGCACCACAGGTGGAATCAGGTCCCACATCTGAATCTGCATCTGTCACCAGATCCGCAGGCTGTTGATTTTTACCTTAAACTAAGAAGTGTTCACCTCTAAAATGCAACTGGGCTTGAATTTTGAATGAATTCAGGGGAAATCATGAATCCCAAAAAAGAAAGCTGCTTTTTTTTTAAGATTTATTTATGTATGCATACAAGAAGTGGGGTGTAGGCTAGAGGTGCAGGGTGGTGAGAGGATTCACCAGAGACAGAGTGGGGAGCAGAACAGGTGGATCGAGGGAAGTACACTGCTGAGGGGAGCAGCGGGCAAGGCAGGAGAGGTCTGCTGCGCCATGTGGTAATCTCCCTGAGGGGATCGAACTAGTGCTGTAGTGGCTGCAGATAGCTTCATAGTGCTGTGACTTAACCCGTTGTGCCACCAGAGAAGCCCAAGAAAACTTTCTTAATATAATTATAAGGAGTCCTAAAAAGTAAAACCCAACTGTAGCTGTGTAAAACTAGTAAAAGGACTCACAGATTCATCCAAGTTCCAGACCTGATCCCCCAAAAAGGTACACTTTTTAAAAAAAGAGGAAAAAAAATTGTTTCATAGAAAACTGCTACATCAGGACAGAAAGGAGCTGAGAAGATATCACTTCCCAAAACCCACAGACCTTCAGTGGGCACTCAGGAAGGGGCATTTGAGGAAAGACATGAAATGATACAGAAGAGTCCCTGCTCCCGGCTATTTCTCAGCACCCGAGATTTGGAAACAAGGACTTCAGAGACTCTGTGCCCTTGAGGGGAAAGAAAGGGGTAAGAGAAGAATTTACTTAAAGATAGGGTTTTGCTCAGGCTTATCAGGAAGGAGTGGAATTATGATGTTTCTCCTGCTAACAAGGGAAGATTTCTGGTTCAGGGTCATGTGTCTTTAGGGAATGAGGAGTATGATTATATCGTAGAGTAGAAAGATAATGTTGAGAGATACAGAAGAATTAGTTCCCCCAAGTGGAAACTGCCAAGGCCATTCAGCAAACTTTTTCTAGGTGGACTGAGATTTGCAGGAATGTGCTCTTGAGTCAGGGGCTCTGCCTCCTGCCACACCAGAGGAGGCAGCTCCAGTCTCCCAGCAGACTCCAGGTCTCCCTGAAGCAGCCCCCTCTGGGTGGGCCCCCTCGATGTTTCATGACAGCCTTAAAAGCACTATCCTTGTGCCCATTCAGGACAGCTAACTGGCTGCTTCCAAAAATCCTTTCAGTTTAAATTTCTAAGTATTTCATTAGTATCTTTCTAAGTACTCAGCATCTTTCTAAGCACTTTTTGTACATATTAATTTATGTGTTCCTTATAATAAGAAAAGTGCTACTATTAGCACCATTTTACAGATGAGGAATTGTAGACAACAGAAAGGATTGATGTCAAAACTAAAAGACACATAGACTGTTAAACCCTTTCCTAAAAACTTTCAAGCATTGTATGAAACAACAGGTATGAAATAAGGGAACTATTCATTCAGCGCATAAAGATTAAGAGCATGGTGCTGAGATGCACCATGCAAGGCCGAGTGATTTCATCTGGAACATCCCAGGGAGTCTCTTCTTCCAGGACTGGGAGACAGTGGTGGTGGTATTTGCTTGAGAAGTCCATTGATAACCTGGTCGAGGAGACTATTGACATGGTCCCAAACTCTTGTCTAAGAATCTCTACTATTTCTCCTCTAATTTCCTCTAACTTCAGATTTTGAAATATGTTGCCTATTTTGCTAGTCCTTTAGGTCTGCCATAGCAAAGGACCACAGATGGGAGGCTTAACCCATAGAAATTTATTTTCTCAAGTATACGGAAGCTGGAAGTCCAAGATCAAGTTATTGGCAGGGTTGGTTTCTGGTGAGAGCGCTCTTCCTGGCATACAGACAGCCATTGTCACATGGCTTTGCTACTTGCCAAAAAGAGAAAAGGAGAAATCTGGTATCTCTTCCTCTTCTTATAGACACCAGTTACATTAGATTAAGATATTACCCTTTTGACCTCACTTAACCTTTATTACCTCGTCATAGGCCCCATCTCCAAGTACAGTTACATTGGGCATTAGAGCTTCAGCACAGGAATTTAAAGAGGATAGAGTCCATATCACCTACTAAATATAATGCATTCAGTCATAACTCATTTCTTAATGAGACAAAGTAATTTATAACTACAAAACAGAGCTTCTGATAAAATAAGATAATCAGTGTTGTCACTGTGTATTAATTTCAGCTCAAAGCAAAAGCAACACAAAAATTAAGCATTTAATTTTACTTTGTACCTCTTATGGATATGTCAAATTAACTTTAATTAGTTATTTTGAAATATGGGAAATAGGATGTCAGGCCCTACATTGTAACCTTGTACTCCGGGGTCTCCAAGAACACTTGACTGATCTTCATCTAGATCTTTATTTTCTTATTTTTTTTAAAGGGCACCTAATACTTCAGTAAGTGCCTTGTAAGCTACAATGATAAATAAAACATAATCAAAAAGCTAAGAGAAGTATATGAATAGTGTAATACAACTAAATCGGCATGTTAGCAAAATTCTTAATGCATTTAGAAGGAAAGTTTGCTCCTGGTGGGCAGCTCACTGGTCACTTTGTGTGAGAGTTGAAACTCTGTAACTCAGAAAAATTCAAACTGGAGAGACATAATAAGGAAAGACAAAAGACACAGGACTTCTGGAAGAGGACTTAATCTGAAACTGGAAGGATTAGGAAACAGGGAGCCTTTGAAGATTTCCAAGTAGAAGAGAAAATGAGAATTCCGCTTCATCGACATTAATCTGGAAATGGGCTACTGTTTGGACTGGGCAGGAGACAGCAGAGAGCCTGCCATCAGGATGACCTCAGGTGAGCATCAGTAATTATACAGAAGACAGCAAGAGGGCTGGGAGGTGAATGATGGCCGTGGTCTGGGGAGAAGAGAACAGTTGCTGGGGTCATTGAAGAGATTCTACCAAGATGACTTGCCATGTTTGCTAGTGCTAGTAGAAATGTATTACATCATGAGCGGAAAAGATCTCTTCACAGACCTTTGAACATAAGACCTACTAAATCAGCGACTTTCAAGTTGAGGCTCGTGAAGATACTTTGAATATGAGTTGGGGTAGAGGAGGTTGACCAGTAGGATATGGGGGCTCTGCTTCCTTTAACAAGAATATCATCTTTGTTTTATAGATAAACTCCACATGAGGTTTCAGTGGGGGGAAAAGGGATTCTCTGCTCTAAGATGTTTGAGAATCATTATGCTGGAAGCTCCCATGATGATATTCTAAATCATGACAGGTTTCCAAACTGCTACTTAAAATCTCATTCCAATAATGCCTCCCGAGCAGCTTCCCAGCAGCACACACCTGCGTCCAGGCCAGGATCTGCTGCTGATGGCAGAGCCTCTGATGCCTGAGAGTTCTGCAACGCTCCACACCGGAGCCGGAGGTCTCAAAACAATTGGTGCTCTCCTGAGAGATATTTTCATGCTTCCTGTTCCCTGTCTGGTGATATTTTTGGCCCTTTCCTAGGAAATTCAGAAATTCCACTTTTGTCTCAGTTATCACTTGGAAGTGCTGAGGAAATCAACAAAGGCATTTTAGGAAGAGCATATGGCGACAGTGGGTGAACCAGAGAACTGTTCTCTTTTGATACTCATAGGAATAGTCGGATGTTTGCTTGGTTCTAATTTTTCTATACTAATCATTCTACTACTATAAACATCATCTTATGCTAAAAGCTAAAGCATAGTTTCTTTACCTGTGCCCCTCAAAAAGGTAGTTGTCACTCTTACTTTCCCCTTCCTCAACATGATATGACACCCATCTGTAGTGCTTTATCTACAAAGACCAAAATGCTTATACTATCAAAATGATGTCTATTAAAAGGGAAGAAATAAACATTAAAACTGTACTTTGTCTTTACTTTTTATTTAAATGAAAGAGTAACAATGTAAACATTTCACTGCCTCATGAAGGCAAGCTGCAGTTTGTTTTATTTTGCTTTGTAACATATGCAGTACCCTAGGGAGAACTGACTTTATGGATTTGGAAAATTTCCTGTATCTCTCAACCCATAGCTTGAAGAATTCAGATTTTAAGACGCTATTGATAATAGACAAATGTTATTACAACTGCTAGCTGTTAGAATTTCTGATCACAACTGACTTGATAGAAAATGAATGGTCATATACTGCTAAATTTCCATGGTTTGCAGGATGTATTCCTACGTATTTCCACATTGACTACTCATAACCATCTTACCAAAGAGGCAGGCCAGTGGGTATTAATCTAAAACATGGAGATGTTAAGTGATTTGCCCAGCGTCTCCTGGCATAGAACCTTATTAAAACAGCAAGAAGTTTCACTGCATTTAGACTGTCAGAATGGGAAGGAGCTGGAAATCACTGTCAGGCACTTCATTGAAAGAGGAGCAAATAAGGCAGAGTTTAGTCACTTCCTCAAGGTTCCACAACAGGTTTCTAGAATGGAGCCAGAACTAGATTTCTTGGCTCTTGAAGCAGTCCTCTTCCTTACATGAATTTGATTGCCTCTCCCAGAACAAAAAACAGGAGTGAAGAACATCTGATAATTGTGTTGGGATAACCAAAAACTGCATAAGACAAACACATATCCACATGTGTCTTCTTGTATTTCTTCTATTGTCATTGTGCCATAGCACCAAGTAGTTTAACTACTCAAATATTAGATGTTCTCCTGGTATTTTGGCCAATGCATTTATCTCATTTTTTAATTCAATTTACAACTATATCATTTGCACCTTTTCTTTCATTTGAAGAATTTTTTAATTTAGTCCCATATGGCTACTGATCCCTATAAACTGTGTTTTCAGCACCTGTAATTAGAAAACAAGCATTCAAGTGCAATAAGATTTCAATATTTCTGGCTAGAGTTTTCTGATGTCATGTAAAAGTAAACAACAGACCCTGGATCTTAAAGGGAAGAAAGAAAAGAGGTCTTATCTTTTTTTTTTTAAATGATCATTAACCCTCTGTTTTAAAACAATGAAGAACTAATTTTAAAAAAACTCCCTGACCACGTCATGTCTGGTATTCCCCTAAATGCACACATCATTCAGGTTTCCACATGACTTTAAGAAACACTCCTATTATGTAGCAAAGTAATTGCAACAAGAAGAAAATGAAATGGAAGATAGCCCCAAAGTGATCTATTCCTACTATAATCTCCTCCACCCACTGAATAACAATCCTGGATTTCAGCATCTCCACTTTATTTATGGCGCTTTTGCACTGCTGATTTCAAAGCCAGTTCCTCTGACTCTTCTAACGGCACGGAAATACCTATTTCTCAAAGGAAATCTGCCAATTCCCAGAACTGTCAATGGTAAAATTCAGGGATTTCCCCATGGACAACATCTGTTTGGGTGTGCCCTGTGTCTAATAGAGGATAAAAGACTAGGAGAATTTCAGGGCATTGGAACGGCCTCCACGTGTTCAGCAAAGTAGTAAATTCTTTGGGAGGAAGGACAGCTCTGAGGTGCTACCTGCACAGTGACTCATTTTCAAAATGGTGGGCACATCATCCCTGCTCTCTTCCCTGGTCTTTGATATGAGGAGGAGGGCCATCAGTCTGGTGAGAGTAATTCCATGTTTAGGGTAATATAAGTATCTTTGTAAGGTCAGAGTAATAACCTTTATAAAAGAAGGATTATACTCTGCCAAGTGCTAAAAACCTCTATATTTTAATAAGGACCCAACTCTTCCTAATCTTAAAGAATATTTCTATTATTTTGGCAGCTGAAGCACATTTTTCCTGTGATCAGTATTTTTGGGCTGGTGCTATGTCAAAATGTTTAATGGAAATACCATTTTTGATGTTATTATCTGTAGAACATCTTTGTATGTTCTTCCATTCAGTTATTTTGAAAATAAATGTTAGATACAATTCTAGTTAAAGTTATTCTGTTTTCGTCTCGGAATGTCTGAACTATTTTGATCTTCCTTTGATTATGTCTCCTCTTTTTAATCTACAAACATAAACTCATGTTCATTTAGAAAATGCGTTTTCTCTTCAAAGTCAGGAATCAGCCTGAATTTCCTTTGAGCTTACTTCAAATCATCTAAGAAATTCATGACTTCCAAAAAAGAAAAAAATCTGAAGTGTCGTTGAGGAGTTAAATGAAATTTTTTGCCTTGTATCAGCAGCTCAGTGACAATAGAGTATAGAAAAGTAAGTGTACCATGTTCTTGTTTTAATTCTGGATAGATTTGAAGTCAATTGAATCAGTCTTGCAAAGACCCACAAACTAAGTATTTCTGTATTCATTCTTCTTCTTATCTCACTTTGGACAAAACATTAGATAGAAGTATGAAAGAAAATTAAAAAAAAAGATTCCCTTTTTATAGCTGAGTAACATTTTCCCTACACATAACTTACAACTTGGAAATTTCTTTTTTTAATATATATTTTTATTGTTATTTATGTCTTTTACATTTTGTATTCCCCTTGGGTAGCCCACCACCAATTCACCCGTGATCCATCTCCATGGTCCCTTGTGTTCTTTTCTATTCCATTTTGTGTGCTTTTCCTTCCCTCCCTCTGCCTCCCCCCCCCACCCCCCGCTGATTGTCTCTCTCCTATTTGGTTTCCTTATAGTCCTGTTATAAGTGAAACCATTCGATATGCACAACTTGGAAATTAATGTCAATTCCAAAACTTCTGATTTTAAGCCACCTGAGAGTCACTCTATGTAGTCAGCTACATAGAACACATTTTAGGGGCTCCCTGGTGGCGCAGTGGTTAAACGCTGCGCTGTGGAGCTGTCAGCAGCGGAGATGAGGGTTCGACTCCCAGCTTGGGAGATTCCCACATGGCGCCGCAGACCTCTCCTGCCTCGGCCTCTGCTCCCCTCAACAGTGTATTTCCTTCGATCTGCCTGTTCTGCTCCCCACTATGCTCCCCACTTTGCTCCCCACTGTGTCTCTGGTGAACCCTCTTGCTGCCCCACACCTCCGGCCTTATCCCAGCTTGTATGCATAAATAAATAAATCTTTATTTAAAAAAAAGAACATTTTAAATGCCCCCACTAAACTCCCAGGAACCAGTAGGGACCATGATTCCTCTACTGGTTCCCCAAATTTCCTCTATCAATACCTTCGGTATAATAGATGTTCAGAGAAACAGTTTGTATATTCCTCAGTTATTTGTTGAATACCTGCTTTGCACCAAGCCCTAAATTGGGCCCCAGATAAATAGTTATATATGATACAGAGAGATGTAATGAATAAATGACCATAACAAAAGCTAGAAGTCAAAATGGTGCCTACTTTGGTTTGTGGCATGTGCATATTCTGACACATTTCTGTCATATAATTCTGATAAACAGTCAACATTCGCCTTGGCATCAATAGTGGACCTGGGCGTTCCTAGGCTACTCACCCTGGGAGCTGTGCACTGCAGGCGAGAATGCCTTTTAAGCTAAAAGCTTTGTCTTTCCCACTGTATATGGAAAAATTGACTATGCACTTTCATGGAGAAGGTCTAGCAAAGAAATGTTTATATTGGAACAAGCCCCATCTCTAAATCTGGGCTTGTTGCTGAATGGTATTTTGTTTCCTTGGATCAGGGAAGGGGGTCTGGAAACATCTGTAACTAAAGTATTGTTTTAAAACCAGCACAATTTTCCCCCTCAAATGACAGATAACAGAATTGCTTTAAATCAAACACTCTCAGCCTTCCCCATCCATTTCCTTTCAGAAATGTGTATTATTTTGTTGTCATTAAAATGCATAGAATAGGCTCATAGTGCTCTAGGCTTTGCCAGCTCCTGTGCATTCATCTTCTTTTCGCTTCAGTTTGTGTACTTTTGCTTCCCTTTTATAAACATGCTGTAAAAGAACAACTCTCTGGATCACAGCAGTTATTTGAGGGGGAAATGTAAGAGCTACAAACAGACAATATCAGATTGCAAAGTGATTCCGAAACTATGCTCTAAAAGTTTTACTTTAAAGAAGTGTGTAAACAATTTATACCCTTTATAAATATGAAACTGAATGAAATAAAGATTTAAGTGTATTTTGCAAAAATTTCAAAAAGAACCCTTAAAAGAAGTAAATTGAGGAAAAAATCACAAGAAGTAATCTCAAATAATATGAAAAGGATGTACCAATTTCAAATATCATTTATGTTCTAAAAAGTAGAAGTAGTTTTTGAACAGTTTATGATACTATAGTTAAAATTTTATTATATAGATTTTCCATTTATTGGGGAAGACTTTGATTTTTTTCACTAGTTTCCCAAATTAAGGAGCTAAATATTCAGGATGGTAACTCATTTGCCTTTTGGTATATATACTTGGTACTTGATATATTTGTTTATTTATGAATTGTTTGAACATAACCCTGTCTAAAATCTTTAAACAGATTGTAACTGTGAAATACTTCAATCTTGGTGGAAAGATTCCTTCTTTTAGTTGCTTGACACATACTAAAGATATATGTATTTTTTAATGAATGCTGCTGTTCCCATTTTATAAATCAGAATACTTGAGGTAAAGATTCTTTGTCATTTTTTTCATAAAATTTGTCTCATAAAATACACAGTGACAGTGTGGGTGTTAAACACACAACCCTAAGTTTTGAGTCAGTGACAAACCCACTGTGGGCTCTAGCCTCCTGCACTATTGAAGGACAAAGTTGTTGGTTTCATTGGCTCATTCAAAATCACACGATAGTGTTTTTATAAGTACAATTTATGGGTCATAGTTTTCCTGTTAGATGGGACCATATGCATGCCAAGCTGTCACACATTCTACCTAAACCGACATCTGCTTCTGATTCATAAGGGGAAACACCTGCACACAAGCTGCTGCGTCTAACACAAAAGGGCATCCTTTTCCAAGGCCCATTGTCAGATCCTGTCAATGAGACATGCGAGGTGTCAGGGATACAGATGGCTGTCATGCAATCAGCTTCTGACAAGAGTTGACTTCTTTAACAAGTAATCCACATTATTTGCTTGGCAGTCTGTTTCTATGTATACTACATAGAAACTGTTAAAAACAGAAACACTAAATTTAGGTTATTGTATTAAAATCAAGAATAATTGCCATATGCCAAATCAAGTGATGACAGGGAGCTAATGGGCAATGCTATCTGAGCCACACAAGCTCAGAGCAAACATGAAAAGGCTTTAAAGTGTTCTCCTCCTTCACTGGCCCCTACTTCTCTACCCCACCCCAACTCCTCATCCTGGGGAAGGTATTAAGACCTTTTAATTATAATGGCACTCACCTTTTAAATAAGGGCTAATGGAATAACTTTTCTGAGATTCTCGCATCCAATAACCACTAGCACAGTTGATTTTTTTATCCCAGATATCCCTTGGAAAGGCAGAGTGGACAACATAGACCTTTTTGCAGCCCCTAAAGAGGTGCTAGCTTCAGCAGTACCTCTACAAAATCATCATTACTTTCTTCTTCTTTGTCTTCAAACAGGGCAGCATTAACTTACTCCATGTAAATGATTTTTGGTAACTCCTTTACTAACATAGGTCTCAATTTTCTCAAGTTTAAATGGAGGGGTAGACAAGGTGACCTCTATGGTGCTTATAAGCACTGGGTTCCTGTGATTCTGTAATGCCAAGGCATTTAATACATTTTCATTAATCACCATCTCTACACAAAGCACTGAGGATACAGTGACGAGTCACACAAATCCATTTTCTGTTGGGAGGGAGTTGAGTCTTCTGGGAAAGAAAGGCAGTAAAGCAATAATTTCAAGAGTCATTGCTGAGTTGTGTGCCATAAAGTTACAGCTCACTGAAGAGCTACTAGTTAAATAAATAACCCTGGCACAGGCACATCCAAAAGGAGGGGAGAAAACTAATAGTCATTAACCCTTCCATATCCTTCTATTAGACTTCAAATGCACAATATTAGTTGATCTTCACAACCACTCTAGTAGATAACATGGCGATCACTCCCATTTTTTTTTTCTGAAAGGGAAACTGAGATCTAGAGTTAGTAAGCTGGGCAAGATCAACCTTGGTGGTAAAACTAGAACTGGAATCCAGATGATCTGATGCTGTCCACTGTTCTCAGTTGTCTCTGAAAGACACAGCTATAGAGAATTATGCCTGCTGCAAGGAGTAAATTGTAGTATATCTCATCAATGCGACATAGGACATAAATCAATGACATGTGAAAGCTAATGGTATTCCTAAATGCAAGAATATTTGGAGGAGACATTCATTCATTTATTTACTTAACAAGGATTTACAAAATGCCACCAGATGCATTTAGTTGACAAGTGGGGACTTCAGCATAGACACACATGTGCATTTCTTAAAATGCCAAAAAGTAGATTTTTATCTTATTCTGACAATTTGGGGTATAAGTTCTATGATATGAATGAACATGTTACTGGGTAGGCAGAGCTGTAGGGTAGATTGGGGATAGTTAAGTTGTGAAAAGAATAGGAAGAAAAGGAGAATACATTTGTATGGAAATATTCTCATGCCTATAATACTCTCTTAAGTTCCTTAATTTAAATTAACAGAAATTATATTGGAAATCTATCAAAACTGATTACTTGAAAGAGATCCTACTTTGAGTACAAACTCTTACCTATTTGGAGTCCCTGAAAATACATTCCATCTACTGAACAGGAGGGACATATCACTTATTTTAGATTGTTATAAATTATGATAGAGGAGCCCAAATGTGTAAAGTGTCATCCTTCTTCAGATAGTGCAATTTCAATCCCCAGATAGATAGAATTCAATTTTGTTAGCTCTTTTCAGTCTGATACAAGCTGTTCCAAAAATGTCTTGTAAGGGTCATTTATAGTCACATTGTTTCCTAACTGTGGCCTCTACCAGGACTACTTAGAAATCTTTTGTGACCCCAAATTAATGTTTAGAATAATTACAGCTAAAAAGATCTTTCCATTTCAACAAAAAGAATTGTCACCCAAGAGTTGATTAAATTTATGTGAAATGTAAAGTTGAATTCAGGATGTTAGACGAGACAACAGATGTAGTTATGGTTTGGCTTGTTTTTAGAGATTCATTTCTGAGGAAGGTTGAGGAACAGGAGTATCTGAGGAAGCAAAAAACACATAGGGGAGGCAGTGCTCCCCACATGGGCAGATGTGAAAAGAACCTGGATATAAATAATCTTAAGCCTTTGACCTAGTTCTAGCTCAGTTTATGCAGTTACAGTAATTCTGGTATCACATTTAATAATTTTCTACCAAAAGCTGACTTTGCTTCTATATGTGGGTTTAAAACCATCCTAATTGGTAAATTAACATTTTTAATGTGCATTCAAAGATTTGATAAAGGCAATTTACAGAGTCCTTGGCCTGGGCCTGTCTGAGAAAGAATGTCAGTCAGCTGTCACTCACACTTCTTGTGGGTCATTGAATAGCCCCAGATAAAGAGCTGGCAGGTCAGTTATTTCCTGTTGCTGCTTAAGGTCCTTTTCGAGCAACATCCCTGAAAATGAGGATCTGTCGGTTATTCTGCACCTGCCTCCTACCTCCCCACAATCTACAGCTCCAGAAGCAACTCCCTGCCTACCTGTACTGCTGACCTCCTGAGGCCCACACGCCCAGAGCACAGAACTCAGGTCCCTGGCTAAGCCGGAAGGGAGAAGCAGAGGCATGGCAGTTCTCTCCTCTTCCCTCTCTACTAGCATTGCCTCTTGGGTAGAAGTTGTGGTCCCCCAACACTTCAGTACCCATAGTGTCCTCTGCCACAGCTCTAGCCTTTACCTGGGTTAGTGCAAAAAACTTTCTTTAATCCTTGGGTCTTAGGGATGCACCATAGGCCTTTTTTCTCCCTGCCCCTCCTTCCTTACTGTCCTAACATGCCCACATTTCTGTAAACCATCCCTCCATTCTAGTGCCTTCTTTCTCATCATTTGAACCCTCTGAAATTAATTTCTGTTTCCTGCTGGGCCCCTGGCTAACTGATTACATCAGTAACAACACCTCTTTTGAAATTCATGACTTTTCCATTTCTTTTCTGGTGGGGGAACCCTTTCCAAAAGCATCTACTGCAGTCTGTGGTATTAATTCATAAATTATCTGATTTTCATGTAAGGGCATAATGGCAAATAGACTACACCAAATCTTACATTTCACAATTCAGCTTCATTTGTTTTGAATCATTGCAAAATCTTTCCCACTTTTCAGTTCCAGTATAGCTAGAAAGGGCAGCCTTTAGCCTGAGCTTGTGGATGACTCTGTCATGTTCTGCTAATCTAAAGGCACAGATGATTGTGGCCCCCATTATTAGCTTTCTTGGGTCCTGATGAGGCAGGACCCAAGTTTTAAACCCTACTCCCCTCTTAGAACAGAAAACTAGCCTATAAACTCTAATTTGGATTTTAACATTTTAGTTTCTCAGTCTTTGGAAAGTGGAAGTATTGTGCACTATTTTAAGAATCTTTTATCTTTGCCTTAGATTTAAAAAGTCACAACTAGAATAAATAAGCACCCTAAACAACCTCCAGTGACACAGATAACCTAGTACATATAGCTTTACTGTACTTGAATGAATTCATTAGTGGAAACCATATTAAGTAGCCATTCAAACATTTGCAAAGCATCTAAAAGCACATGTGCTTTAGTGGAGACAGATATACAGACACGTGAAAGCCTTCCACGTGGGATGAGGCAGCTGCTAGTTGTAAGATGAAAAACAAAGGAAGAGCAAATTAAGTAAGGAATGTTCTTATGCTTATTTTTTTAACTGTGTGTGATAATGGTACATAAAGTGAATAACAAGGAAGTAAAGGAAATTGTACACCATCTATTGTCAAGACCACATTAGTCACTTCCTAGAGATGATGTTTTTGAGACCTTATCAGGTCTAGACATGGAAATCCAGGATCCAGCCACCCTGAGTGGGATCTTTTTTCCTTTCACTTCTCTCTTTCTTTCCTTCTTCATTCCCTCATGTGCATTTGTATCCCCTCCTTGTGCTTAAGAAATAAGATATTGCTAAATAGAGTTAAAACATATATCCCTTCCTCAATCTCATTCCCTTCTTTTACCCTTAAATGTATGAGATTGATTGATATTGTGTATCTCTGTGTTTCATATTTTATTGAAGTAAAATTGCATTATAACATTATATAAATTTCAAATGTATACCATTACAAATCAATATCTGTATATATTACATTAAGTTCACCGCTAAAGTCTAATTCTATCCTTGACCAAATAATTGACCCCTTTTTAGCCAATTTACCCACCCCCTTATCCCTTTTCTCTGGTTACCCTAATTTGGTCTAAAATGGTCCAAAAGTTTGTTTTTGCTTTATTTAGTTCATTTGGGTTTTTTGTTTTGTTTTGTTTTTGTTTCTTTACATATCACATATTAGTGAAATCATATAATGATTGTCTTTCTCTGTTGACTTATTTCACTATACATGACATCTTCTGGGTCCATCCATGATATTCCAAATGCAGAATTTCATCTTTTTTTAATAGTTGAGCAGTATTACATTGTGTATATATGCCACAGCTTCTTCATCCAGTCATCTGTCGATGGGCACTTAGGTTCAAGCTGGCTCATGGCTATTGTGAATAGTGCTGTAATAAACATAGTGGGATATATATGTGTATATATATATATATTTACAATTGAACTAGTGATTTTACATTTCTCAAGTAAATATCCAGAAGCTGGGTAACTGGATTGTATGGAATTTCAATTTTTAATTTTTTGAGTAATCTCCACACTGCTATACATAATTGTTCTACCAATTTACATTCCTACCAATAGTGTACAAAGCTGCCCTTCTTTCCGTATCTTCTTCAACACTTGTTTCTTGTCTTTGGGATGATAGTCTTTCCTACAGGTATAATATGATAGTTATTTTGATTTGTATTTCCCTAATAAGAGATGATGAACATTTTTTCATGTCTACTAGCCATCCATATATCTTCTTTGGAAAAGTATGTGTTCAGGTCTTCTGCACACTTTTTGATCAGGTTGTTTGTTTTCTTCTTGTTGTTTTGAGTTTTATGAGTTCTTTATGTATTTTGGATATAACTCTTTATCAAACATTGATGTGCAAATATCTCCTCCCATTCAGTAGGGTGTTTTTCAATGTAATCAAAGTTTCTCTTGTATGCAGAAGTTTTTACTTGATGTAGTTCCATTTGTTTATTTTTGCTTTTCAAATGGGCAATATTTATGTTTCTATTCATAGTTTTTTTGTATACATATATCCCTATATAACATACCAGAAGTATTATTTTGCATATTTTAATGCATTCTAAATATTATCCTTTTTCTATTCGGCAATTGGCTTTTCTTTCTCAATACTATATTTAAAAGATTCATTAATGATTAGAGATTATGAATTTGCCAAATTGCTGTCCAAAGTTTTCCCACAGTTTTCTTACTTGACTCACTCTTACAGATTCAAATCCATTTTTTTCAACTAACATATTTTCAGTACCTATTTCCTAATCACTATGATAGGAGATGAGGATACAAGGAACTCAGTGATTTCAGAGATACAGATGTGAAAATTAAAAATTATAGTGTGATGCCGCATGTGCTTTAATGAGGTTCTGTGTAAAATGTCATGTGAGCATAGGGAAAACACAACTGAGTATGAAACTGAGGTCAAAGGAGATGGGGGGAATGGCACCCAAGTCAACAGTATGTGCAGTCAGAGTGGGCAAGAGAATGGTATATTTGGCATGGAAAAGAGAGAACAGGTGATTTAACTAATGAAAGAGATAAATTAGGGTTAGATTGTAAGATAGAAGCCTATATGTCATGTAAAGGAATTTTGTTTACTCACGTGGGCAGTGAATAAAAAGCCACTGGAGGTCAGATGCAGAAAAATAGTATGATAAGGGATTAGGAGGAACAAATAACTATTACAAAACAACAGAAACAGCAAAAAACTAACAGGCAACCATAAATAAGAGACATTCTACGAGAGAGGAGGAAGAAAAAAGTATCAAAATAGGGGGGAGAAGAGCACAAGGGGCTATGGCGATGGTTCACGGGTGAATTAGTGGTGGGAATTTTACAGGGAATACACAATAGTGTAAAAGATATAAATAAATACAAAAAAATTACTTCTGGTAATAAAAAATGGGCTGGAAGTGAGAAGTCTAACAACAAAGAGAGCAGAGTGGAAGTAATTATAATAATCTAAGAAAGAAATAACAAGATCCTGAACTAAAGAGTGATTTGGGAAATGAAGAGTCATCTTAGTAAATAACTCAGAAGTAGAGTGTAAATTCTACAAGGTAACAGTATTAAGGGGTAGTGGGAGGTGGGAGCAATTTAACCCAGATAGAGGCAATGAAGGGTGCATTGCGTGTAGCAAATTTAAAAATAATAATAAAACCTAATAAACCTCAGCCTGCTTTTTATTATCACCATGTGCCAACAATTCTGAACAATGTCAATGACATAATTCTCCTCCCTGAAAAATCTTTTATTGTCTAAATTCTAAGCAGTTGCTGTAGTTACTATTGTGTTTGAATAATATAACAAATATGTAAGCTTCAATTAGCACATTCCAATTACTTAACTTTTAATAAACATTGGCCTCTACACAGAAATTAATTTGGGTACTTCGAGTCCTACAGTTCACCCCAACACAGGGGTATTACTTGAGAGAATATGTTTATAACAGTTCAGAATTGTGCAAGGTCACTTTAAATTTGAGACTTGAACCTCTGTTATTTGTCATCTACCTGCATTTAAACCACAGATTTGAAATAAACAATAGCAAAGGAGTGAGAGAAGGAAGAGACAGAGCTTATGTACTTAAATTATAAAGTTCACTCTTTTGGAAGCATTTTCAAAAATTACTTTAATGAAAAATATATTAACGTAATTTAGAGGTATAAATCTATTACTTTTTCCTTTTATTTTCTATAACCTGTAACATTGACTGAGATAGACATAAAGAGAAGAATATCAATAGATTGAGGAGAGAGTATAATAAGCTCAACATGGGACACATTCAACTCTGCACCTATAGAACTGGGGTATATTGTCTAACAGACATTTGGAAATACAAGTGTGGCTTAGAAGAGCAAACCTGGGGACATAGATTTGGGAGTCACCAGCTGCAGATGGAGTGTGCAACTGTGGGAGATGTTGACATAACACAATGTGTACGCAAGGAATGTCGATAGAAAAGAGGGAGAAGGAGACTATCCTGGAGAAGACCAACAATCTAGGGGCAACAGAGGAAGAACAGCTCTACCTCTCCCTCCAACCCCCAAACAAAATTACTGAAAAAGATAAGCAGGAGAAAAACCTGAAGGTAGAGTTGACTTGGGAACTTAGAGAAGAGAATTTCAAGTAAAGAATTTCGACAATGTTAAGCACTTACATGAGAAGAAGCAAGATTGGAAAAGCAAAGCCACAAAGACATCACCCCATAGCTTTGTCAGTGCTGATTCACTGATACAGTGGAGGCAGAAGTCAGATGATGAATGGAGGCACAAACTAGCGGGAAGGAAATGCTCCATACAAGATACTCTGCTGGCTAAGAGAGGAGGAAAATGAAGGGGAGGTGGAGCTGAGGGAAGGTGTTCTTAGAGTATTATCCGGGGAGAACTGTTAGCCAACATGGGGCCCAGCACTTAATTGTACTCTGTGTCTCCCCACTCCTGTGGGAGCAAAAAGATGAATAATATGTATGAGAAGGAATTGAGGTAAGGGAACAGGCCTGCAGGCCACAGGTGTGGGAGGTCCCAGATCACAGATAAAGCTGAGTCTCCTAAGAGGTGGTGCACTATTGCTCTGAGGTGAGCAGAGGACATTCGGGTGACTCAATGGAAAAGTAAACTTTGAGATGGAGAAGAGAAAAAATAAGAGATTTTTCCACCCAGTGGCTTCTATTTTCTCATTGAAAGAGAAGGCAAGCTTATCTGAGGATTTGAGTCCAGTAGAGGTTTGGGATGCATTTCTTCTTTCCTACTGATTCATAATAGCATTTCTTTGGTGAGCATAAACCCATGAGGAAAAGCATAAGGAAAGAAAGATATATTTTGCCAGTCACTTGCTTCTTGAGTACCAAAGCGAGGATAGTACTGAAGTGCACAGGGAAGCTCAAGACAGAAGCGGGAACATATACCAACAATAGAAACCAATGAAATACCCCAACCAGAGAACACATCCAAAGAAGCACTACTGCATTCCCCATGCACACTGAAGTGAAGTCACCAAACATTTATAGACAATTAAACCTCCTACTTATTGTAAAAAGAGAAGGCAATTCAGTCAGACATTTGTAAAACCGTGGGTCATTAAATGGTAATGATCAAATTGGAATGTCTATAAAAAGCACTCAGCTCAGTGCACGGTGCCTGTCAATAAATATTAGCTGTTCTTATTTATAAAGACCCAACTAAAGATGATAGAGATGTCTATCATCTCACAACACTAATCCCGGCTAAGCGGTTCAGGAGTCGTATAAAAATCCCCTAACTGCCTGCAACTCTGAAGTCATTTTTCTCCTCATTTTTCTAGCTAGGCCTTGTAGTCCTCACTCCTTCCTTTCTTGGAAATGTGTCCAAGGCATTTGCCCCAGTAAATTAAATAGAACTGAGTCAGTTTTCAGATATTAAAAAAAAATTCTGGCAGAGTCTATGTTGTGTAACCATCACTCAGAAGGCGAGGAGTGAAAAGAACAAGCCGGTTACATGAGGTGATGCGAGGAGGGATCCCGAGAAGAAAACCAGATGTTAGGAGGAGATATTTTTCAGGAAACCTAAAGGGAAAAAGGCACCACTAAAGCCCCATTATATTACATAAGTGGTAACCGCTACCATAAATGAGCAACCCCAAAAGTATTTAAAGTAACTTTTCATGGAGTAAAGTCAAGAAATAGTCATCAGTATTAATGAACCAAATCATCCCCAATTCAACTCTTCAAAAGTCTTTATGGTTGTAGGGCTCTAAATCTTCTTGCTTGTTCCTTTTATGCTAAAAAGAGAGTTCTTTATTAACAAGTATGGTAAACACTTTGTCACAGCCAGAGTCTGCTGGTATTGAAGTCCAAATAAGCATTTGATCAAGTGCAAGGGCAGGAAGAGTTTTCAATCTTTGAGTGAGGTGTGGTTCCCACACCCACAAAAATACATGCAGACTCAAAAAATTTTGAGGAATAATCACATTAGTTTGATGTAAATAACATGATAAATATCTCTCCAGTCTAAAATCAAAGAATCTGACTTAACCATGGTCAAGACAACACTGCACCTCAGAAATGCATATGCCAATCCAAAGAAATACCTTTAAACTGGATAAACCTCTGAGGAATGTTGAAACCACTTTCCTAATCAAGCTATGGTGAAATCGCTGTCAAAATCTAAAAATTAACTTCATTTATTGAAATGTGGGGAATTTCGATTACGCAAACAAGAGTTTACAGAGACCCAGGGGAGGATAGATGGGTAATTCTATCCATATTCATGTACTTAATCAAGAAGTCAACTTCAGCTAATGCATTGCATAAGGCATTTATTTTAGCATTTTGGTTGTAGCTTTACATATCAAAATCAGCATATTTTATGCCCTACTGGAGAAAATACTCAAAAGTTATCAATAACTCAATATAAGACTGTTTTCAATCCCAGATACTTTCTTTCATTTTAGACTCAGGAAAAAATGGCCTATGAGATGCCTACCCATGTAACAAATTTTTCTGTTCTCAAAAGTTATTTTTTCCCAACCAAAGTTAAATTTACATTTTGAGTAAATTAAATTAAATTTGTCCATACTGAAGGTTTTTGAATGCTGAATGATTCTTAAGTCTGGCCAAATTTTAAGCAGATGGAAGTCATATTAGGCAGGACCCATAGAAAGAGTACAGGCACAAAGGTGTGATTACAAGGTTAACATAATATTTAATTTTAAGGTGACTTTTATCATTTACTAAAATAAAAGATGGAATTCACTGAACTGAAACTAAAGCTAACATCACTGTTGCCTGGAAACAGGAGGAAAAAAGTGATTTGTTAAATAATTACATACATTAAAATCCAAGCAATGTGGGCTGGTGGGCTGTTAAATTTGAAGAATACTAATTTGGAAAGTAACATTGATTCTGTAAACAAGTAAATAAACTCAAAGAGGTTTTTGTTTTTTTTTGTTTTTTTTGTTTTTTTTTTTTTTTTGGTTGGGTT
>PVIJ01008784.1:0-71553 GCA_004024925.1 Scalopus aquaticus
GATGGATCACGGGTGAATTGGTGGTGGGCTACCCAAGGGGAATGCAAAATGTAAAAGACATAAATAACAATAAATATATATATTATATATAAAAAAAAATCTTCACATCAGGCCGTGGAACAGGTGATATTATTATGAGCCAGTTTCCTAGGGAGAAACTGAAGATAAATAACTTGCTCAAGGTCACACAATTAGTAATAGAATGTAGGCTTTGACTTTAAGTGGTAGTTTTTCGTGATTTCTGCAGGAAGCAGCTGCACAAACCCCTTTGTTCATCATTATTGTTTTTTTTCATAACTAACTCCATGAATGCTGGTTCTTATCTAATACATCTCACAGTCCAGTGAGGGAGTCACCACAAGTTTTACTTCATAGCTGTCATCATTGTCTATTTATTGTCAGGAATTTCTTCCTGAATGTTAGAAAGTGTGCCTTTGGTGGACACAGTGATCCTCTTTAATTTCCACCTTCTTACATTGGAAGTTTCTGCTCGGCAAGTCATTTGCTTCTATATTTTCTTTACAACTAATTTCTTTATCTTTTCATTTGCATTAGCTGTATTACATTGCAGAAAAATAATAAATAACTAGGCTCATCATTTAGGTGAAAGGGTTTTCAAAATAATACAGACTTCCTGTCAGGAGTGCATATTATGAAAAGATTTTCCAGGGGTGGTGACCAGATGGCATTTGTTGCTTTCTGGTTATACTTGTGACTTTTGGGTACCTCTGAGGTTGTACTTGTGACTTTTTGTTATCTTTTCAGCAGGCTTTGTCAAGATTAACTATTCGATGACTATCAGTATGGGTGGTGAATTTAGAATCTGGACCTTAGTTGATGTTTTATTGAAGTGTATCATTTGTGCACTTATCATCTGCAAAGTTCCCTCTGAGTTCCAAAGAGCTTCAAAGGAATGTGGAGGACAGAAACCCAAGGCACTAATGAATATGTGAGTCAATCTTAGCTCAGTGTTTTTTCACCTTTATTGAAAAAGCAATGATCTAAGTCATTTTTATTGGCATTGGGTCTCTTCATAAACCAGAGGAAAAGTGAATTAACATTTCTCATCTCTAAAAACATTGCCTGCTTACATTTTAAATTGAATTTGTGTTTGAAAAACAAATAGAAAATATTGGATTGAAATATTAGTTGAAGAAAAACATGTTATTTATTTTACTGTCAGCGATTCTTCTGAGAGATAATGTGATAGAGCTCATTATCTTTCTGCTCTGGTGTATCAAAGCTGTCACTCCTTTCAGCTAGAATGTTAGTTTAATTAGCTTTGTTCTCTAGATTTTCACCTGAACAGTTCCAGCCAATGGCTGGAAATCAATATATTACAGAAATTTAGGAATTTATTGTATTTGGAGGGCTTGGCTTTAAAAATGCAACATGTCAGGAGTCACTAAACTGGTTAACAGAAGAGAAATTAGATCTCTAAAAATAACAGCATTGGGCAGACTGTACCAGTAATTTAAGGGGAAGTGACCAAATTTGAGAAGTGAGGACTCTTGTTATAAATCTCAGCATCTTTATTACAGGTTTCATTTCCTCATAAGTTCTTAAAAATGCGTGTAAAAAAGAACGCTGTTTGTTTTATCTTACACTATATGGGGCAGTTTATCATACTTTCCACTCCTGGCACAAAGCAGTTGTACATACCTTCATGTTTATTCAGCTTTCATTCATTCCATATGTATCTGTTAAGACTGTAGTATGAGACAGCCTTGCTAATGGATTGAATGTGGGGAGTCTGAAAAAGGGAAAAATCAAAGACTGCTCTCATATTTTTAGCTGGGTAAGAGTGCTTAGTAATGGAACATTCTCTCATTTGCTGTGAGAATGTGGCAGGAGATACTTCAGAGGTTGTGGGGTAGGAATCAAGAGTTGAGTTTGGGGGTTACTAAATGGTGTCTTGTAGATGACCAAGCATGCACATATGAGGGAGTGGCCAGGGATGGTGATTGGAGAGTCATCAACATGTAGACAGACTAAGAAGATGGCCTAGGCCTACCTGAGCCCTGGTCACCCTCTCACATTGTAGTTAAGAAGAGTGTGAGAGAAAAAGAATAAGAGCATGGAGATTCTGGGAAGTAGATGGAACAGGAGCAGTCGATGAAGCAGGAGGTAAAACAGGGTTTGTTGTTCTGGAAGCCAAGAGAGGAAAGTGTTTCAAGAAGGACATGATCATCTATGTTAATGCTGTTAAAAGTGGAAACAGAATGTAGATTGGGAGATATTAAAGCATAATTTAGACTGATAAGAAAACCTTTGCCGCAATCAGAAGAGGGGATTAAATATAGGAGAAAAGTCTTTAAGCTGGGGTAAAGGGAAGGAATTCAAATAATGAAAGGGAGAAATAGTTTTAGATTGGATAGGAACAGTTCAGACATTGTGACAAGAGAGCAGGTAGAGGGGATGGGTGCCGATATAGTTAGGCTGGAAAATTTATGTCGAAAGGACATGGAAATTACTTTCTAAGTGATTTTATTTTCTTAGAATAGTAAGAGGCAAGCCTTTAAGCTAAGAGGAAGGATAGAGTTAGTGTGGAGGATGAGGGAAAGAAAAAGTGAAAATAGGCTTCCACAGAGTGGGTAAGTCAGGTCTGTTGAAAATTCTGGTCAGTATTACCTTTTTGAGATTTTAGGTTATGTTTGAAACATGGTTCTGCTTTTCTCTACTCACTTTCAGCCGCTGAGTTACAGATGTGCAGTAATCATAGAGTTAGGTTTTAGCAGACTGGGTTTTTGCCTAACAGGTAAAAAAGAAGGAAATGATGTGAGGATATCTGGAAGAAGTGATTTAAATAATGGGTCTTACGGCTAAATTTGGTAAGAATTAACGGAGGACTTGAGAAGGGTAGGTGGGGTATCCCAATGGGTGGGATACCCCAATAGGACAAGGGAGTCTTAGAATAAGTATGGAAGAGAAAGTGAACTAAAAGGACAGAAGTTAGGGATTGGAACGCGGAATCCTGGAGATGCAAACTGTGGAGCTCAGTCAGTAATGGCAAGATCTAGGGAATAACCATTATATGTGTGCTCGAGGTAAGTTTGAGGGCAAGATCAATTGTAATGAATAGTTGGATTAAAATTTGGCATGTGATAGTGTTGCATAGCACTAAATGGGTCAGAAAGGTTAGTAATACTACTGCCAATAAATAACAGAAAAGGTGATGGAAAGAAAAACTGGGGGTTATACTTTTTAAGGAATGAGAGGTAATGATTGGGAAGATGCTAGAAAATTGGTAGAGAGGGGTGGCAACTGGTAGAAGTTTTGTAGTCATAGCTGTCACAGGAGATCAGACAACATCGTTGTATATTTTACTCTGGCAAATTCAGTTTGTCATACAAAGACCTGTAATAGGCAGATTAATGGATTTTGATGGATTTAACCAGAGTTGGAGCTGTTACCATAATGCTATGCTAGAATAGAAATGGAGAGAAATGAGAAGTGTTTTCAAGGCAGGCTTCTGATTAAGGTGAATGGATTTCTAACTGGAAGAGAAGATAAAGGAAGACCTGAGAGGAGAGATCAATAGGGACTGTAGTGTGACACGGAGTGGAATCTAACTGACTGGAATTGGGGGCCTCCCTGGTGACACAATGGGTTAAGTGCAGCGCTGTGGAGCTGTCGGTGAGCTCTTGGCAGCTGCAGCACGAGTTCGATGCCCGGCCAGGGAGATTCCCACATGGCACAGCAGACCTCTCCTGCCTCTCCTGCTGCTCCCCTCAGCAGTGTATTTCAGTAGATCTGCCTGTTCTGCTCCCCACTCTGTCTCTGGCGAACCCTCTCACTGCCCCACACCTCTGGCTTGCACCCCAGCTTGTATGCAAAAATAAAAATAAATCTTTAAAAAAGTAAATAACTGGAATTGAAACATTGTGGGAGGTTGTGCATAGAGTAAATGAGCTGGAGACTCAGAACACGGTGTTCTGAGAACACCATGTAGGTAGCTTGAAGCTGAGATTTTGAAGGCAGTCTGGTTAATGGTCAAAAAATGAGTAGATGGCTGTGTTTGAACAGAGGAACCAATATTTAGATTTGTGAAGGTGGAAGAACTGAGACAGCAGAGTGTAAATGTCATTCATTTTTTTTTTGTCAGCGTGAAACAGGTGATAAAGTTGATGAGTGAAGAGGAGTGACCAGGATTTGAGATGTCTGTAAACGTAGGGAGCATGTGGTGACAGATATTAGGTCTCTGCATGTGTGCAGTGCTCTTAAGGTGACCTCTGATGCAGAAGATAAGTAGGAGACACTGGGAAATAAAAACCAATTGATGTAAGTGTATCATGTGGAAAATGCAGTCATTTTACCTTGGTGATCTCTTGCTTTCACTGTTCTTTATCCTTGGCTTACTGTATTTAGCACCTTGTGAGGCACATTGATGGAGACTTAATATATCTTAGTGAAAAAAATAATCTTGGGAAATATTACCTGTAAAATATTACCAATTCAAGGAAAGGGTTGGCATAAGTTTTTCTCATATCGGCCTTGAACAGAAGATACTGGTTACATTTCTTTCCCTTCCATTTTCTCCAGCTTCTTGAATCATGGTTTTCCATTTTCTTTGTAATAGAATGATCAGTAAAAGAGGTTAAGTGCATCATTTTAATGGTTGTATTTTCTACAAAATTTAATAATGCTGATCTAACATCTTCCCTTTAATTTCAGATCTCTTAGGGGCACAGTATCAAGAATTGGATTTATAAGACTAGAAAAATCCATCAAGCACCCTCTACTATGTTATTTGCCTTTGGCAGGATCACATCTAAGTCAGTCTATTGCAATTGAATTGCCAAATGTCCCTGCACTGTGCAGGGGGCCCCACCTGCATTCATTTCTTTGTCCTGGATTACCAAGATCATTTCTCTGTGCTTTTAATTGAAGAGGATTGTTGAGGCCAGAATAGGGACCAGTTCTTCTAAGTAACATCTGTAGACTTTGCTGTAGTTGGCAGGCATGGCTCTCACAATGAACGGATCTTTGGGAGGAAGATGCACCAGCAAGTGTTTTCAAGTAGAAAAGCTGAGCCCCCAGGGGCAGATTAAAAGGTGCAGCAGAAATGGTCTTTGCTTGGGTGATGCTGTTACACTGACCCAGGGGATCTTCTGTGATATGCACCCCCACCACTCCACAGAACCAAACCAGAGGGAGAAATAAAGGTTTTAAATGGCAAGTCTTAATGATATTCAGATCTCGTCTTTGACTTTCATATTGGCAAAGAATTCTGAATTGTCTTGCTCAAACAAATATTTTCCATGTTACCTTCTTAGAGAAATATTAGTAAGAACAGTGGACAGAGCAGGCCAGGAGTGGGGACGAGACAAATGCCAAGAATCTGATCATCTAACTGAATGAACAACAACTACCAAGTTGGAATTGGATCAGTTTTATGTTGGGGTGCAATTGCCATTCCCCGTCCCCAGCCACAGCTGTGCAACTCCTATTGGGGCGCTGTGTACATAGAAGGTGCTCGAGAAGTGCTCATAACCTGTTCAGTTGAATTCAGAGTATCAGTGAGGATAAGCGTGGCTTGTCCTAGATTTTTTTCAGTTTTGAGATTAGAGTCAAAGGATTTTTCAGCCGCTGTGTTTGATGGACAGGGCTCGGACTAGAGTTGATTCAGGGTTCATGACCTCCTTGGGGAGTTGAATGAATTTTGGGGTGTGACTGAATGGTGTTAAGTGGCATTACAGAAATGACTACAATTGGGGGAAAGTCCTTCACTGGAGTCCTTTACGCACTGGAACCAATCTCTTTTGAAGTGTAGGAATGTGTGGGTCTTGGGGATTCTGATTGATGTAGTGAGCATTGCATGTGCCATTAGGTGGAGGGGTTTGAGGAAGGCTACCTAATGCCTGGAATTTGCTTGTGTGGAACAAATACTACAGCACATGTCTCAGGGGCCCCAGCTCCTGCAGGGATTGGATTTAAGACTATGGCCTAACTGGTGCTCAGAACCAGTCAGCCAGCCTCACTCTTCAATCTCCACCCTGGGCCGACAGCCCCAAGCACTTGGAGAAAATGTTGCACTGACAGAAAGTAAAATCACCCTGAGGCTTTCTTTAGCATCCTGTTTGTGTCTTATAATAAATGTTTATTATTTTGGTGAAAAGAATTTTTCTTGCATGTCATAGTCTATCTTCCAGGAAGAAAATATTGAGACAAGAGGGCATTTATCATTCTAGAGTTTATTGGCTTGTAATGTTTATTTATTCTTGAAAGGAAAACAGTCCCCACATCAGGAAGTGGTAATGTGACAGAGCCAAGCCTGCAGCTGTATAACAGGGAAAACCTGAGGTAACACTCAGGTGGTTTTAGTGGTGTCATTTTTCAAGAAATGATTGAGCCTTCATGTTGACAGCACAACAGTCTGCTCCCTCTCTCATCTTGTTTTGGCTGCCCCCTCCTGCAAGCTGGCTTGTGCGACCCTGAGAAACAGCTCCCCTGCGTCAAACTTGAGTTTGTGCATTTGCAAAATGAGAGAATGAAGATGTGACCCTCGTTGTGCTTGTTATCTTTAGTGGTTATAATTATCATCTTTTAAATATTTTAAATATTATCTTTTAAATTTTGTTAGCAAAATGAAAACCCCTCAAAGCCCAGATCCTGAAAATATCAACTACAGTCTGTCAGCGTTCCTTGCATTTCGGGTGAGCGGATGAGAGGAACGTTCGTTGAGCACGGGGATGGATTCTTCTTCCTAATAGCCATGGAAAGGGCGGGGCTCATTCTGGGAGGTCGGGCAGCACTAACACGACCTCTGGAACGTGGTTCCGGGACAGAAGTCTTCTGTTCTTGGATGGGTATGGAGGGAAGTAAAATTATAACCCATTTGTGCTTCCCCCATGTCCTTCCACTGCCTCTCCGTCCTCTACTTCACCCCTTTCCTTCTCCCTCCTGCTTCTGCCTTTTCTCCACTGCATCCCTTTCTACTCTGTCTCCTTATTTTGTTTGCCCTTTATTCTTTACACCAAATATATGTTACAGCTCTTATTCTATTTTAATAATCTTGATTTTATTTTTTCACCCTCTTAATTTTTAATGTTGTGTCTTGTTATTTTTTTAACTAAATAATGACAAAATTAAATTGCTTTACATCTATAGGGCCCCTGATTTATATTTTTCCTGTGTGAAAAGGTGTTCAGAAAACCAAAAACACACCAACCAACCAAAACCTAAACACAAGCAAGACAAAAGAACTCTCTGTCCCTTACTGTTAAAGGAAGGCAGGAGTGAAGAGTGAGGTATTGGTGTAGTTCTTAGGACTAGGTAATGGAAATTATTTTACCACCTGTAGCTTTTTAGAAGCATGTATCACTCTCTGTTAGAAAGGTTTCTTCTTTTTCCAGAGTGCCATGGGGGTGGATTTGGGCTTTCACAACAAGGATCTAAGTCTTGTTGGACATTTGAGAAACCTGAAGGTGAAGGGTATGGTGAGGGGTTGGGGGGGCAAGTAGGCAGACATCTAACCTCCCGTCCTAACCAAAACCTTGCTTTACCTAGCAAGTCCCTGCCTGGCTTTTTGGAGGTAGGCCTTCACAGGATTCCACTGGTGACACAGGTCCTCTGCCGCCCTCATGCAGTCTCTTCATTCTACACGTGAGGGAATTTCCCTATTGAAAAAATTAACATCAAGAATTTGTACCACCAATACCACAACACTAAAAATAGTTGCTCATTTTGGACTCCGTGCCAGTTGATTTCATCGTATTTTAAGGGTGAGTATTGCATTGTGTATAAACATATGCACCATTTCTTGTTAATCTACTCATCAGTTTTGGGCACTTAGGTTGTTTCTTTTTTAAGATTTTTTTGTTCATGCATACAAGCTGGGGTGTAGGCCAGAGGCGTTGGCAGGGTCGGGGGGTTGTTAGACACAGAGTGAGGAGTGTCACCAGACACAGAGTGAGGAGCAGAACAGGCAGATCGACTGAAATGCACTGCTGAGGGGAGCAGCTGGTGAGGCAGGAGAGGTCTGCTGTACCATGTGGGAAGCTCCTTCTCTGCAAATCCAACTCATGCTGCAGTGGCTCTGGATAGCTTCATAGTGCTGAGACTTACCCCGTTGCGCCACCAGGGAGGCCCACTTAGGTTGTTTTTATAACTTGACAATTGTAAATAGTGCAAACAGCAGATACTTTTAACTTTTGTTCTGATTTGATCATGTTTTGGGTTAACTGAAAATTTTCTTCAGTCATTTATGTTTATTGAGATTATGGTTGTGGTTAGATTTACATGTATTACCTTCTTATGTATTTATATGGCTTTCTTGTTTCTTTGTTTTTTCTTTTCTTTCTTTCTTTCTTTTTTTTTTTTACTAATTTTGAGCCTTCTTTTGGATTGGTTAGAATCTTGTTTTCATCATTGCATTAATCCTGTTAGTTTGTAAGTTATATGCTTAGGCTTTTATTCCTGCTCCCTACCCCCACCCTCCAAAAAGGACCTTTCTCTCTGTTCCACAGTAATTTGTCAGTTAGGCTGGAGATAAACATTTTAAGTCACATTTATTTCAATGTAGATGAAGCAACAATTTCTATTCTGCAATTTCAGTATGAAGCTCTCAGCAGCTTGACCCTTCCACTTGAACACACCCCACTTGAGTAACTTCAGATCTCTCTATGTAGTATTAGCAATGTCCCTTCTCCTTCTCATCTTCATCTCCAACATCTAAGAGTAACACCAAAATCCTAAGTTTTAGTTTGAGGCAGAGAGTCATGGTTTTTGTTCTCTTTCCTTTTAATAGGTAAGCCTTGTTTTGAGCAAAGGAGGAAGAAGTTTTAAAAACCTACATGAAATTATCTACTGTGTCTTTTGTGTGGCAAAATGCCTAAGAAAGTTCATTGAGTTTGAAGTTCACTTTTCTCCCCCCAGTAGGAAAGACTTCTGTCCTACTTATTCTTTTGAGAGCACTTTAAATTAGGAAGTACTCTGATTTGATATCTGATCATTCCAGCTCCTACCCTTATCTAAACTGAGTCTTTGCTATACTTTAAAACAAATCACTTCCATATGATGCAAGAGCCTAGCCTCTTCAAATTTTAGAACGAGGTCAGATGTTTTTGAGATTTAGTTCATGACTCTATTATTGATTAAATCACTGAAAATCCTGGAATTCAGAATTTATCAAAGCGAATGCATACAGTTAAAAGGAATTGGGTCTTAACTCAGATTTCCCACCTCCTTGTATAAATATTCTCTGTCCTGTACCACCGATGGATGTGTGGCAAATCTTTTCTTTTCAAGATCATTCTTCATCTTGAAGATTCATTTTTCATCTTGAAGATTCATTCTACATCTTCAATATTGAATTTATTTTGTTTTAAAAATTATCACATAATAAAAGTGACTTTCCTCCACTTTGGTGTGAAATTCTACAAATTTAATGCATGTATGGATTTATATAATCACCACTGGGATTCAGAACAATCACACTAAGTTGAAAAACTTCTGTATTTCTCTAATGTTCATAACTTTCCTGCTTCTGATCCCTGGCGGCTGTTATCCATCACTAATATTTTTAGCATGTCCTTTAAATTGGTTCATGCAGATAATCTATGAAATTTAGTGTTGCTTAACAGATAATCACATCAGAGTGGTGGTGTTCCTTTTTTCCTTATATTCGAGAATTTTGTAGTCCTCAAAGTCATGTAACAGACCTTTAGATGGCCTAGACCAGAATTCTTCTGGCCTAGACCAGAATTCTTCTGTACCTGCTTCTGGGGAAAATGGAACTAAGGGATCTTTGGGGAAATCATGAATATCCTTTAACCACAATTGCATCCTAGGAACTTAGCCCAGAAATAGCAGAGCAAGTACCCAGAGCCCAAGATGGCCTAAAAGGCCCCTAGAAAAGCTGTAAGTTGTGTCCAGGGCATATGGAGTGTAATCCACACTCTGGTTCTACTTCTTTCTTCTTCATATTAAGTACCTGCCTTATTACCCACGTAGAGCTTTTGTAATCCAGAGCCCATGGTTTCCCCTAAAGGGCCTATTTCCCATTTAAATTCTCTGATGTCCCAGATTACCTAGTTTTCCTAACGGTATATATCATCAAAAAGCCCACTAGATGTGTAAAAGAGACATTTTGTTTGATTGCTTAAATTGTTTCATATTAAACATGAAAGATTAACAGATTTAACCTCCTTATCAATATTTACATTTAAAGGCATAACTTGAGCTTATACATTCTAGTAGGTACAATGAAGGAAGAGATAGGAGAGCAGGTCCTAAGGGAACAGGGCCAAAGCCTTTTTTTTGGTTCCTAATGAAGGTAAAGATTTTAAGTTAGAAGGAAGACTTACCACTTCTATTCCTCCAGCTTTCCTACCTAACCATCAGACCCTTTTGTCAGGCTCCAAAGTTCCTTCTATATCATCCCTTACACTGTTAAGAAAAATGGAATAGAACTTAATACTAGAAGTGAAATTAGAAATCATGTACTCCAGATACCTCATTTTTTCTCCTTTAAAAAAACTGAAATATAATTGACATTATATTAGTTTCAGTTCAACAACATAATGATTCGATATTTGTGTATATTGGAAATGTTCACAGTAATAAGTCTAGCTAAAATCCATCACCCCAGATAGCTACAATTTTTTTGTTGTTAAGCTGAGAACTTTTAAGGTCTCCTTTCCCAGCAACTTCCAAATATGCCTGGCAGTCTTATTAACAAAGTCACCATGGAAGCATATTAGATCCACAGGGCTTATTAATCCTATTATGGAAGTCATTACTTTTTGACCAGCTTCACCCATTTCCAAAGCTCCATTTTACAAATGAGAAAATCTAGGCTCAAACTGGTTCATTAGCACTCCCAGGACATATTACATCATGATAGGAGAAAGAGATTAGGATCTTCCAAATTTAGCTGCTTTAAATATGACCTGAATTTTCTGAGAACTCAGGATCACTGCCCATGTGACCGTGTGTTCAGTTAGACTCATACAAATCTTTTTATAATCACATGCAGGTGAAATGGTGTGGTTTGGTCATTTCTCCATTTCCCTGGAGGGTAGGTCACTCTTACTATCTCCCCTTTGGCGGGAGTGCTGTAGTTACGTATTAACTATTTCATTAGAAATCAGTTTTAAGTGAACTCTGACTTGTGGCTGTTTGACAGAACGTTAAAATGAAAGTGTATATAAAATGAAGTCAGAGTGAGTCCTGGGAGGAGCAAGGAAAGCAGGGGTGATTCAGGGAATTCCCTGGAGCTTTATAGAGACAACAGAGCAGAAGTGAGAGCTGGGAGAGACACAATAGGCTCAGTGATGCTATGTCAAAATCCTGAGTAAAAAGTCAGGAGATCTGGATTTCTGAAGGGTGATTTCACCTTTCAGAAACTTTGTGGATGTTTCAGTGTCACGAGCAGGTTGGGGAGATGATGTAAGCTGTTGCCTGTGAGTTACATGACCGAACGGGCTTATCTAGGAAAGGAGGCCACCTTTGAAGTGAGCTCTGTCACGTGGAGCTGTGGCAAAGGTGAGGTAATATGTCTCAGGTCCAGGTGCACAGGTCTCTCACACGGTGGCTGAAAGGCTGCACTACGCTTTTTGAACCTGCCCCATAACTCTCAGCCGAATGTAACGATTGCAGGCCTGGGTTTGAGGAGAGGCCCCTCTGGATGTGACTGAGAAGGTACTGGGCTCCCACAGACAGGATGGGAAAATTCTTTACTGTGTGTAACCTGTAGTAGCTACAGCAGCTCAGAAAAGAATAACCCTTTAATACAATTTGGAAATAATGATAAGCCAAGTTTGGACTAGTCATAATAAGCATGATTTTCCATCAGAGTGATGTCATGGACCACTCGGTTGGTATTTGATTTTGGCACAGAAAGGACCCGCAGTAGAAAATAAAGAAAATGGGGCTCCAAAGTAGTTAAAGGGAAAAAAAAAGTCTTAACCCCAAATTGAGGTTTGTCAGAAATGTCTCTTAATGGGAGGTGGGGATGGCAAGCAGTTAAAAAAAAAAAAGTACATTGCTTAAATATTTCTTCTTCTTGTCAGGATAAGTTTCCAAATCTTTTCTTCAGAAAATACAACTGTGAAGAGACAGGATTATTTGTCCATGAAATTGAGCATGCACTGAATAAATAGGCTAAACTATATCAAGATGGACCTATTATATTTGGTTTATTTTCCTTTGCTTTATAATATAAACTATTGCCAGCAAACCCAGATACAGTATTCCTCTAACTTGGTTTTTCCTTTATTAGACCTCACCCTCTGTGGGTTTTTCATTCATTGTCCTGTGCTCAGGGAAAGTTTTTCAATTGTAACTTTGTTAATGCCACAAGTTATTGGCTGGGAGGATCACAGAAAATACATGTGCTGTGTTGTAGAATATACAGTGTCAGACCAGTACCTAGAAGCTGAGGTCCAGGTTTGAGTTCCCCATACTGGCTGTGGGCCAGCCCCTGAGTCTCTCTGGGTCTCAAATCCTCATGTAGAAATGAGAGTTGAATGGGTGAACTTTATGTCCTCTCAGTCTCCAGTGTCTTGCGTGCCTATAATTTCTAAAGTCCACTGTTAGTGATACTTAAATTATCTCCTGGTACAGATTAGTCACATCGGTGCTGTGTTCATTAGCATTAGTAATACAAATAACACTGACTGGTGGCTTCTTTAGTGCCAACTCCCTTCTGAAACCCATATATATAATTCAGTTTTCTCTCACAGTCTTATGTAAAGGGGGTGTTCTCCTCTTCACAGATGATGAAATTGAGCTTAAGGAGCAAATTATAAGTAATGAAGCTGCTGTCCAAATTTAGGCTGCCCAGTACCAAAGCTCACATCTTTTTTTTTTTTTTTAAAGATTTTTTAATGTGTACTAGAGCTGGAGTGTAGGCCAGAAGTGTGGGGGAGGGTGAGAGGATTCACTAGAGAGAGTGGGGGAGCAGAACAGGCAGATCAATGGAAATACACTGCTAAGGGGAGCAGCCGGCCAGGCAGGAGAGGTCTGCTGCGCCATGTGGGAAGCTCCCTGGCCAGGGATTGAACATGTGCTACAGTGGCTGCAGACAGCTTCAGAGTGCTGTGCAAAGCTCACATCTTAACCTAGATATGCTATTTATCAGTTTGTGCTACAAAACACAAACTTTCCTCCTTCATGAACTGTGAAGAATATTTCTTCAGGACATAGTTTTAGGGCACAGGATATAATACGACATTGAAATGATTTCAAATAGGTATTCACTTGTGTTGTTTGTTTCTGGTTAAGAGGTAATTTACTGTTACTTTTAAGGGATCTTCGTGCTTGAAACCATTGTATCAAATTTGACAGTTTGTAGGAAAGAGAGTGTCTTAGTTTGGGTATCTCAGTTTACCATCTCTCCCACCCCAATTTGAGAAGTCTGAGTTCACAGGAGGTTTCTTGTGCATAATCAGAAAGATCCACGTAGCTTTGATGAGGGTTTGGGAGATAAAAACCTTGTAAGCACAATCATCGTCCATATGCATACCCTTAATTGTGGAAGGTAGATATGATCTAGGTTGGCACAAAGGTTTATGATGTCAGTTCTTTAGGCTAGGATGGAGATTAGTTACTACTTCACTTTTGAGGAGCTGGGTGAATTTCCCACCCTCCCCAACATCATTAAGGGTACAATTGACAAATAGAAATTGTGTATTTTTAAGGTATGTAGTTTGATGTTTTGTTGTATACAGACATTGTCAAATGATCACAGTGAACATATCCCTCACCTTATGTAGTTATTTTTGTTGCTGTTTGTTTCTGTGGTAAGAAGACTTAAGATCTACCTTCTTGGGAAATATCAAGTATATGATAGAGTAGTTCTAACTATTGCTGTACAGTAGACTTTACCCTGTTCATCTTGGGTCACTGAAACTTTGTATCTATTAACTGAGATCTCTCCATTTTCCTATTCTCATTCCCTGGAAAATTGTTTTTCTCATCTCTATTTGATTTACTTCTGTTCTGGTGTTTATTATTTCCTTCCGTTTCCTAACTTGGACTTGGGGCTGCTTCTGGGTCTGGGCTGACCATGTGTAGGACTTGCCCTGGAGTGGGGGGGAGGCAAGGCCACAGGAGAAGGGGTCGAATCTGGAGCACAGTCAGGACCCCAGCTGGCGAGCCTGTCCTGGGGCATGCACCTGCCTTCTCAAAGCTGCCCGCCTCAGTCTTGAACTCCACTTGTACTTAGTAACTTCCTTCCTCGATTCCCAAGCGCCCACAGATGTGCCTCTGTCCATGGGTGGCTGCTAAATCATTATCTCTGTGGGGAGAACATGAGCCGGGAACCTCCTAGTTTGTCATTGTGCTGATGTCCCAAACTATTTTCGAAGGGTTCTTTTATTAAGTGAAACTTGAGTTATTATTTTCCTCCTGACTTTAAAATTCCTTTCCATCAACTGTCTTCATTTCCTACTTTGGCCTGCATTGTGGTGTGGGTATTTATTTTGTGTGTATGGGTCCTCACTGCAACTGAGAGGCCATTTCATTAGACAAAGTTCCTATACACATATTGCCGAAGAAAAATGGTGCTTAGCTGGTCCTCTCCACAATAAGCAGGCAATAGATAATTTGAACACCAGAGGCCAATCCTAGTCTCCTGGTTGATGTTATATTGTCTAGTGTTATAACGCTAAATTTTGATTTTCACTGTCCTCCCCCCTTTATCATTACTATTTTATACAGCTTATATTCAAATTTTGTCATTTCATTACCATTTTCTTTGCTTATCATTCCCTCTTACATTTCATAATATAAAATCTCCTGGATCATTTTCCCTCTCATTGAAGCCATTCTTTGATCAGCAACTGTTGGTGGACGTTACTCAATTTTATGTTTGTTTGAAAATGTCTTTTTTCTGCTATCATCCTGTCACAGGCAGATACACTGAGAAGTTGGCAATCTGGAACCCAAAAGAGGAACCTCGCCAGTTTCCCGCCATGCTGGCACCCTGATCTCAGGCTTCTAGTACCAGAATTGTATGAATAAATTTCTGCTATTTAAAACCACCCATCTAGGGCAATTTATTATAGCAGCCTGAGCAGACTATGTCATCACTTCGTGTGTCAACAAAATGAATCATGAAATTTCGGGGTGGATGAAGAGGAACTTTCATATTTCATCAGTTGTTTTTTCTAAGAACTCTGGTCTGGCAGAGAGAGACACAGACTGGCCTGAAGTGCATCAGCCTTGACTGAAGGCGGTACCAGAGCTTTCCCTCTGCAGTTGTTCTGAGACTGATGCGCAACCTCCTCCTTGCTTGCTAACCAGCGACGGGAGAGCGAGAAGTGCTGGTATCGCAGGACTGTTTGCCATGCCAAAGTGCCCATTAACTCTACACCTGCAGTGACCTCTGGGTGATGGCTGGCTGATGCAACTGAATCACTCACAGAATCACACTGACAACAGTCGCAACCTCTACTTGGAAACTTGCTGATGCCCAAGCACTACAGAACTTTTTGCACTATTTCTTCATGATTATCATCATACGCACAAAAGTTCAAGGGAAAAGGGGAAGCCAGGGAAATTTCCTGAGGCTTCTGATCTCTGTTCCTCCTTTATGTGCTAGGCCCTTCCCTCAGCCCTGTGGCATAATAATTGTGTTACGAGGTCCCTTCTATTTCACAAGCTGAAATGGAACTTCCAGTCTAAAAGACGATTATGTTTACTGAATACCCCTGCAGCAGGAGACATTAACACACACGATTTCATGAGATCCTTATTTTAGTGGCTTGTCTGATCGCTAGTGTCATCACTCAGGCAGATCCTGGCACCGCTGGAGTTCATACACTTACAGGTCCAGTAAGTCCACTTCAAAATCGCCTGGATGGGCTTCTTACCCGAATTTTGGTGATGCTATAGCTGTTGGAGGAGGCAGTGGTGGATATTGACCTTACAGATAGGGTAGGATGGACACAATCCTTGGCCCATTTGGTGTCACTGTGAATGTCAGCTTTCAAGTGTTGCTGTCTTGATTTCTTCATTTGATCTTCAATTCTCAAATGGCTACTTTATTCATTCTATTAGTTACATTAAATTCTCATGGATTCAAGTTCCTCAGGTTGAAAAGTTCATTTTGACTCTGAGAAAAGAGTCTAGAAACTTGGAATTTTAGTTGTGTCTGGCAGACACCTATTATGCTGTAATGGGGAAGTTCCTTAATCCATTGGGGTCACTTCTCATTTATATGAAAGACATGGCCAAGTTTTTAACAGTCCGTTTTTTAATCATAGGAAGTCTCCCCCCTCCCCAAATGAAATCTGAACTCAGTGTTTCAAACAGAAAAAAATCAGTTGCTTGAAGTCAGAGTGGGATTCAGAGCGTGGCCTTCCTGGCCTGCTCGTTTTCCCACCATATCTCCTGAGACAGGTCTTTACCTGAGACCAGATGATGATTGCTAAATAACTACTTTTGATGTTTACTTAGTGCCTGATGCTGGGGAAACATTTCCACATCTGCAAAGTTCTGCAACTGGAGCTAGGTGCATGGCTTTGAATTCCAACCCTGTCTCCTTATTGTCGTGTCACCTTTGTCAAATCACCTAATCTGTGTATCTGTTTCTGTATCTTTCAAATAAGCATAATAATAATATTTGCCTCAGAGGCTTATTGTGAAGATTAAAATAGTTCATATGTGCAAAGCATTTAGAATAGTAGCTGGCACTATCTAAATATAAATGGTAGCTATTATTTTTATCCTTTTGAGGATCTAGGCAGCAGGGCTACTTGTAGGGAGTAGAAGCTTAATAGTGACCATTAATTAACTGGCTTCTGCAGAATGCAGACCAGGAAGAACTTTCAAATGTCAGGTGGTTCAGGTCTCCTGAATTTGCCTATATAAAGGCTTTCTTGAATAGCCTACTGAAATGCAGATTCCTGACCTCACAGCCAGACTTACCAGAATCTCTAGGGAAGCAGCCTGGAAATCTGTATTTAAGAACAAGTAAGTCTGGCAAATACTGTGGTAACTGATACATTTTATAGATGAGAAAACAGTGCCTACGAGGAAAAAAGGGCTCACTCAAGGTCAGGGTTAGTGTGGAACTGGGACTAGAACCCAGGTTTGGTTGTCTAGAAGGAACAGTTTCCTGACAACTTTAGCGAAGAAGCATTTGGCTGTGGGCTCAAGACTCCTGCCAGAGGGCACCTGGGTCCCCTTCCATAGGCAGATTTTGAGCTCCCATGTTGAGTCTTGACTTTTTGCTTCTAGGATAATGACCTCTGGGAAGCTGCATGTCTTCAGTGATCTCAGGTCTAGTAAAAGTTCTCTCTGCCCAGGTTGAACAGGAACAGCAGTACGTTTCAAAGTGCAGGTGGGTGCCAAGGATGGGGAGTGGGCAGAGAGATTAAATGAAAATGCCAACATGCTGAGTACGCTTAGCCAATTTGCATCATGTGAACCGCTTTGGAGCCTGAGGACAGAAACCAAAAATATGCCTCTGTCAGAGACAGCCAACAGCATCAATTACTAGCGCTATTATTGTTATTATCCTCATCACTACCCTCATTCTTCTCATGAATTTAAAGGTAGGTGGCTGGGCTCTGGCTCTTGGAACAGTCCTGTAGGAAGTTAGAGCTGTAATGAATTTTTAACTGTGGGGCATGTGTGGCCCAGCAACTAAACTTCCTCAGCTGTCTCCCACCCACCTCTTACCTCTCTCCCACCCACAAAAAGTTCAGTCTTGTTATCACTGTGTGGCCATTTTCTACGCCCAGGACTTGTTTTAGCAAATAAAGATCTTAAAAACTTGTGTAACCCTGCTGGGGAGTTAGACCCTGTCTGGGAGAAGAGAGAGGACAGAGGCTGCAACTGGGAGGACTTTAGAGGGAGCTCGGTGGCCAGGGAAGTGCAGCTCTTTATTTTGGGAGGGTAAGTGGAGTCCTTGAATTTGATGAGATTTAGAGATCAAGAGATAAGATGTAATTGGAGTCTGGGTCCCCAGGGCAAGTGCAATTTAAACTCTGCAGGTGGGACTGGACCTTATTTACAGGTAGAAGATAAAATTCAATTGAATGCCTTAATAAAAAAAAAAAAAAGAAAGAAAACAATCTGTGTAAGTGCCCACTGCTCTAGTCACCCAGCCTAGCTACCTGGCTGCTTTGGATAACAAATCCAGTTCAGCAGAAGACATCAGAGTCCAGGTGGAAAATAATTTAATTTTTTTTAAAGGCAAAGCCCTTGTTTCTTGTTTGAGTCTTATGGCTGGACCCCAAAGCTCCTATTCCAGGCAGAGCTAAGAAATTTCAGGGAGATTCTCAGCGTGTCAAATTCTCTTAGTTTGCCCTTGTTCTCTAGCTAAAAATTAATTTTGAGCTTCTTTAACAATTTGTTTTATTTTTTTCAATTGAATAAACATTTGACATGGCCTGAATTATAAGAGGAAACAAATACAGGATGTACAATTACATAACTCTAATTAAACAATCCCAGATTAAGCAACATATTCCCATATTACAGTGCAGTTATTTTTGATGTTCATGTTGTCGTGACAGTTAGGCACTAGAAGATTCCAAAATGCTTTCTTATTCTTTAAGCCATAGTACATGATATCCATTCTAATTTTACTGTGAATTAATAAATATTTAAAAATGTATTGAAAATTAGAGAGTCCATGATAGCTTTTCCCACCCACCCGTTTTTCAGATAGAACTGGGATTATAATTTAGGCCTTGTGACTCATTTATATGTTCTAGTTTTTTGAAATTCACCAGTGCATAAGTGCTGTTTCCTCTCTTGAAGGTTTGATTTGTGTTTATGTGCTCAGCACATACTGAATAAATATACTGAATAAATTGGGAGTGTGAGAGAGTGGATGTGTGTGAGGTATAGGTGTGTAAGAGAAGGAGAAATATAAGAAGTGCTAACTGTTCTCTAAGGCTTAGCCTAGTTAGGGGTATGAGACCTAACCAAGTAAAACAATAATGAAAGATACAATTTAGTGGTGTTTAGCAAATACTTTGTGTGAAAAATCATCTGTAAGTCTTGTGAAGATGCAGATTCTGATGCAGAAGGTCTGGGGAGAGGCCCTAATGTTCTGCATGTCTTACAAACTCTCAGGTAATACCTATGCTGTCAGAAGAGACAGTTTGAATAATAAGGCAGAGTGGGAGATAATAAGAGGTAAATTGTATGGTGTAATTATAAAACTTGAAGGAGTTGAGAGTTATAAAGAGTCATCAGGGAAAGTTTCATGGATCACGTGGGGTTTGAGCTCATCTTGAAAGTAGTCTGAGTTTGAAGAGGTGAAGGAGTTAGATAAAGGAATCAAGTGAGTTAAGAGTAAAGGCATAGGGCAGTCAGGATGGAGTGAAATGTGCCCTTTAGCTGTGAGGAAACCACCTTTGTGACTCAGCTGTCATGGAGTGCTATGGGAGGCAGCATTCAAGGTGGTCCTCATCCAGTCTTCCCACTGCTACTTATGCCCTTGTGCAATGCCCACTCCTAGATGGGACTTGCTTCCAGTGACTTTGCTTTTGAGGAATAGAAAACAACAAAAATGGGTTGATCCCTACGAGTGGAATTGCTGGGTCATTTGGTAGCTCCACTCTTAGTAGTCTGAGGAACCTCCATATAGCTTTCCAAAGTGGTTAGACCAGTTTGCATTCCCACCAGCAGTACAGGGGAGGGGGAGGGAGAGGGATGAAAAGCACAAAGGACTATGGTGATGGTGCACAGGTGAATTGGTGGTGGAAATGATATGGGGACAACACTAAGAAAAGAAAGCAAACATTGTAAAATATGAACAATGATGTAAAATATAAATAGATATTTTTTTTTTATTTTTTAAAAGAAAACAAAAATGATGAAATGTCCTTCCCAAGATTAGGTTGCAAAGAAACTGCTCACTCTGTGCACCATCCCTTTCTCTGAAGGCAGCTGGCTGAAGTGATGAGCTGCCCTGTGGAGGGGCCCTTGGGGCAAAGACTGAGGGGATGTCTCCAGTAATAGCCAGTGAGAATCTGTCATTGCAACAATATGTAGTAGAGTTGGAAATAGATTTCTTGTGGAGTGAAACCCTGAGATGACCATTCCCTGACTGACACTGAGAGGCTGAGTTGGAGCACCCAGCTAAGCCAATCCCAGATTTCTGACCCTTGGAAGCTGTGATAATTAATGTGTGCTATTTTAAGCTGCTAAATTTGTGGGTACTTTGTTATACGGTCACAGATAACTAATACAGTTGATAATAATTCTGAAAGGATAAAAAGGAGGGGCCTACTGTCAGTTCTAACTTCTTCTTTTTCTTCTTGTACTTCTCTCTCTCCTTCTCTTGTTCCCCTTCCTCCCCCCTCTCTCCTTTAGCTTACTGGAGATATAATTCACATATCAAATAATTCACTCATTTGAAGTATGCACCTCACATTCATTAGTTCTAATGTGTGTGTGAAGTGGCATGTCTTTGTGATTTTGATTTGCATGCCTCTAATAACTACTGATTTTAGGTTGCTTTTATGTGCTTATTTACCATTTTGATGGTAAATATGATTGATTTAAAATGTCCATTTGTAATATTGGGTTATTTGTCTTCTTCTTCTTGAGCAACGAGAGTACTTCATATATTTTACAAATAAGCTCTCACAGGGTCTATGTTTTGCAAAAATATTCTCCCAGTTAGTGGGTTGTCTTTTGAAGTGTCCTTTAAAGCACAACTGGTTTTTATTTTGGTGATGCCTAATTTGTCTATTTTTTTCTTTAGTCATCTTGGCTTTTGGTGTTGTATTTAAGAAAGCTTTGCCTCAACCAAGCTCATTAATATTTAATCCTGTGTCTTCTAATTTTTTTATAATTTTAGTTCATATATTTAGTTCTAACATTCATTTGGAGTTAATTTTTGTAGCTGGCATAAGGAAATAGATCCTGTTTCATTCATTTACATGTGTTATATAAATTCGTCCCAGCACCATTTCTTGAAAAGATTATTTTTCCTCATTGAATGTCTTGGAATCCTTGTTAAAAAGCAGTTAACCTTGGTGCAACAGACCTCTCCTTTATCACCCACTGCTCCCCAAAGCAGTGTATTTCACTCGATCCACCTGTTCTGCTCCCCATTCTGTCTCTGATGAATCTTCTCACCTACCACACTTCTGGGTTACACCCCAGTTCTTCTATGCAAAAATAAATAAATAAAATCTTTAAAAAAAAAAGCAATTGACCTTAAATGTGAGGATTTATTTTTAATAATGTTAAAATATTAAATTTAATGATACACTTTATTAAATAATTATTTTTGTCTTATTAACTTTATTCTACTGATCTATGTATTTCCTTTTATACTAGTACCACACTAGTATCAGTATTTGTTTCATGTGTTTGAGATTTGTTGTTAAATGCATGTTTTTAATTGTTAAATGTTTTGATGAGTTGACTATTTTATCATTACAACATGTCTGTTTTTATCTCTAGTGACTTTTTGTTAAAGTCCGTATAGGCTGATAGTGATATAGCTACTTCATCTCTTACATGATTGTTAGCATCATCGATCTTCTTTGATCGTTTTTACTTTTAGTCTTTTGTATCTTTGCATTCACAGTGTTTCCTACAGAGCAAATAGTTGAACCTTGTTTTCTTTCTTTCTTATTTTTATATATCCAGTCTCACAATCTCTGACCTTGATGGAATTGTTTAATTCATTTGCATTTAGTGTTGTTATCGATATAGTTGGATTTCTATCTGATATTTTACTTTTTATTTTCTGTATAGCTAATATCCTTTCTATTCTTCTGATCCTCTTTTACTTGGCATTAAAGGAATAGTTTCCCATGTTATGTTTTTATTCCTTGAGTGAGTCTTTTCACTATTTTAAGTATTTTGTGATAAAAGAGAGGAAAAAACTCTCTTATGGGTGGGGGAATAGCTCTGTTCGACAAATCGATCAATATTATATATAGCATCAAGTGTGGGGAAGCACAAGTAAGTGTGTCTGTATGTGTATGTATGTGGAGTTTCTCGTAGAAACATTATTGAGAGTAGAGTTGTGCAAAGTTGAGGGCAGAGCTTCTGGAAGACTATGAAGGTGCTTCAAGTACTGAAGCCTAATTTCAAATCATAGCAAGTAAGGAGTTTTCTAGGAAGCTTACAGCTGTCTAATAGAGTAGCTCACTGATTGCAAGTAGGTAATGATTAGTTTGGTGATTAACAAGAAAAAGCCTTTATGTGTGTGTTGAAATTTCAAGCTTTCCCCTTCCCCTGGAGTAAGCTTAATTTTGTCAAGGTCATTTCAGTTGGACTACAGAGGTATTTCCATGATTGAGTCTGATATTGATCTACCAATAACACTTAATTTACATTGTTAGAACTTTTCCCCCATATTGAGTCCATCCAGTCATGATTATTTTCCACATTTTTCACCAAGGAAAGAATCTCTATTTATATTATTGACTTCAAAGCAGTCACAAGGCAGTTGGCTGTTGTTCATAGCTATTTGTCCTTTAAGATTGTCAAAACCAGTTCTTAGTATAGTCTCAAAAGCAAAAGTCATCTTTTTTAGACTTGGTCAGTGCTAAGCTTTGCATCTTGGAAGTCTAACATCATGCAAATTTGGGGTAAACTATGGTGTTGCTTAAGAAGCTTTATAGTTGAAGCTTGTTGCTTAAAGTAGCTCATGGTTGATTTTATATCACTCATATGAACTTTCAAACTTTGCTTCTGTGGCTGTTTCCTTTTCTCATATGCTCCATCTCACCTCCACCATTTCAAACTCAGCTTTAGTTTTGATGAAGTTCTCTACTAGACTGAAGACCATTCCATATTTGTAGAAGAGGGAAATTTAAAGAAAATCAAAACATTTTGATTTAGGAATCCCAAATTTGAATAATAGCAATGAAAATATTACTCATACCTGTCTAAAACATTCACAAGAAGAGAGACAGTGCTTTATTACTTTCTGTTGGACATTATCAGCCAGGGACAATCAAAATAAATCAAGTTCAGCTTAAGACATTTATATAAAGCTTAGGTGAAGAAACTGGATTTAAAATCCAGGTCCTTGTATCCTGGCACTTGCTTTTTGTCTGAATCATCTTTCCTTCTGTATGAGTACTTGCCAGTGTATTATCAGCTTGACCTATATTTATTTCTCTCTTGACAGAAATAAGAGGCAAAAAGATTTATATTACTTGCTGTGGGGTGGTTTGATAATTGAGCACATGAATGGTAAGTGTGTGGGTGGGAGGGGATGACAGGTAATTCCTCTGGAAAGACATCAGAACCCCACATTATGCTTGTGGCATTTCAATGCTGGGCATTCCTCCATTCCTTCATATCTCTGATGCATGTTTTTCCGTGAGATGGAGTGCATCACAAATACGTGACTGTGAGACAACAGTGTCAGGAGTGCTTATTATAATCATATCAATGAAGCCTGTGTTTGAAGGGTAGAAGTGGGAAGGAAACACAGACTATTCTCATCAACCTGATCATGGACCTGCCAACGTGTCCTCACAAATCCCAACATGAATTCTTTTTCATCCTCCTATTGGAAAAAAAATTCCTTGATTCTAAGATGCTACAAATTTTGTCAATATCAATTTCATAAAATTAATATAATAATCAGGGGACAAGTTTCTATATGCAGTTACCTCTGGAAGAGGTACCCCAATTTCAGACACATTAAAATGGAAGAATGTAGCTTAGAAAAAGGTACTTGTTCAAAACTTCTCTACCAGTTTCTTTAGTGAAATCTGCCTCCTCAAGCCCGCTAAGAAACGCAACATGAGGGGAATCCTTTTCTTGGTCCCTATGTACTAGCAGTTGTTTGCACTGATTGTCTCAACTCAAGATGTGGTGCTCTCTTGATACCCATAGCCTGTGCTCTGCTGTGATTGTGTATTCCTTATATTAGTAAATGAATTTCAACCCAGAAATTAGAGTGTATGCAACTTAAAATTAAGCCTGTAAAGATAAAAGACAAAGACAAAAGCCCTAAATACTTGACTAAAACCGTTCATGAAATATTCATTTACTTGATAAATAGTATGAGGGGTTCATCTGTTTTATGGATTTCTAGTCGTCGTCCTTTCAGTGAAAAGTAATTTTTTTCTTTTCCATTTAGTAAATCTTCAAAGAAATACATGATGCCAGAAATTATGCAAAAATCTATGCCATAGAAAATTAACATAGTGATAATCCCTGCAGTATCTCTGACCTCTGACTGCCACTTAGGTAGGCCTTTTGAGTCTTTTTTATTTTTAATGATAGCTAATTTTATTATGTTCCCATGGTGTCACATTGCTGAACCTCAGTGGCTTGCCTCTGCTTGAGATGTTTGGTTTTGTCGCAGCAATTTAAAATAGAACTAAAGCCATGTGTTTGCAGGAACAGAAGGATGTGGGGAGAGCTACTCTGTGCATCTAAATTCTAGACACATTGGGCTAAGAAACAATATTGGTTCTTCGGTGTAGTGTTGATGAAAGTGGCCATTATGTGGTCTTCCAAGTCCTTCTATTATGGTTCTCATCTGAAGTTTGGTGTACACCACGCTTTTCCAATTAGACATCCATATTCCCTTCCTAGGATTCTGGCGCATGGCCTTAGAGGGGTGTTTTAGACACCAAAATACAGGCATAGGTTTTATGGAAAATCCCTGTGAATAATTCTGATACTCTTTCTTGTCTTACCTTGTTTTGGTTCAAAACTAAGGTCTACAGTGCGATTTCCTTGGTTTTAAACAGAAGGATATTTTATGACACCTTACATGCTGAGAATTACAGCTGCTTTCAAGTCATATTTAGTAGATGTTATCTTGTGTTGCTAACAGTTGTTCCCATTGTAGTACTGGGACCTTCTGACCCTTGGTGTGATACTCTCTTTTGCTGGAATGAGTCTATTTCTTGTGGTCAATTTCTTTATCATCCTCTCCCATGCACTAGTTCCATGTCTGGACCTTCTAATTCCATTTCCTTGTCTGGTTTATATTCTAAGATTTCTAAATAATGTTTTTACTTTTAAAGGTCATCATTAGTCTAAACTTTTTCCCAGAAACTTTTCTCAACATCTTTTGCTCATGGAGATGTCACCCTATTTTAGAGAGAAAGTTTAATTCTCCAACATTTATTGCTTTTTTTCATATTTGACATTTAATCATTTACCAGTTTTGCTGTTTTCTATTTGTTTGTTCCCCATTTTCAATGACCTTTCAAACTCACTGATAGAGAGCATATAAATTATTTTTATACTGCTTTTATAAACTTGATAGCATTTAACACACTATTGAATACATGTCCTAGTAATGATAGGCTAAGTTTGAATTGAGCTTGTTCTTCAGATTTTGATTTTATAGTAATGTTCTCATTGAAATTGTCTAACCACTGGCTTGGAAAAGCATTAAGCCGAAAAATGTTTAAATATAAACAAGCCTGAATCATTATAACTTATGTCTCATAGAATAATGTCAAATGCCTGGATATACTTGGAATTAGAGCAGCATAAAATACTCAAAAATCAGGATTTCTGCCTCCAAGACAATTATATTGACTTCAACATTGCACCTAATGATTATAACCTCATTTTAGAAAGACCAATATTTATAATAAATTATGATATTTGCCTATATAACAGTGTAGAAAACTATAAAATTATTTTATTGTGCAAATGTAATAAATATTCATAAATCCTTGGTGATATTCTATGTATGCATACAGTTTAAAAAATGTCTCTGAAAAGCCCTTAGTTGAAATCACTAATTTATGAAAACAAACATAAAATGAAGAAATAGAGCAGAAAAAAAAGGCCCTGGAATAGAAATGTGTTTTAACTACTTTTATGTTTTGCTACCTTTTTTAAATAAAATATTTATTTCGTTCATAAAATATTCAGAATTTTATCATTATTACAACATATTTATTGATTAGAAACCAGTGCTTTCCTTTTTTTATTGTAGAAATGATACATTTTAGTGTTAACTTTATAACATTCCTCTATTTTGATATCCATTGCTTGACTATGACTAGTATTCATTAGAGCATTTACTTGTAAGACCTGGAACAATTCAGTCTGTATTTAGATGTTTGAGAATACAGGAAACTTGATGAAAATGCAGTTGACTCATTCTTTTTAATATCAGTCAGTCAGAAAATTAAAGTATAAAGGACAACTTGATCCTCCTTCAGCTCTACCCGTGCCCCGGGCAAAATCATGTAAAGATTGGTTTGGGAAGGAAAGGTTATTGCTTGCTTCAATTGCTTAGGAGATTTAAAGCCTTCCACTTTGCTTCCCAGTATTATCAGGAAAGGGAGACTGCTTTATCTCAATATCAAAATGTGTTTTTCAAGATTGAAAGAAAAGTTTCAAGAGATGAAGAGAAATCCAGACATGTACAATTTCTCATTGTGCTTTCAGGCATTTATGCTTGTCCTAATTAGATTTCCTGACTTTTTCAACTACCTCAATCACTTAAGGTAGACAGACTCCTTAACAGTGAATATATCTTCTTTTCACTTTAATTTTTCCCCTTAGGTATTAGAGGTAACTTTAAGTTTCTGTTTTGATCCTGTTCCCCCGTCATTACTATTTTTTCTTAATCCATTTTCTTACTCACTGTGTTCATCTCTCTCTAGTCTCTTGAGAGCTCATTAAGGACTATATCTTCCCCACTGAGTCACGTTTAGTCATTTTACGTTCCTCATGAATTCAATGCAAGGAGTAAGAGATAATATTCTTCTAGGAAAAAATTAAGGCTAAATTTCTTAGTCATTTTGGACTCAGTGACCCCTTTGAGAATATAACAAGTGCTATAGTTCCTCTCTGCATTACAAAGGACACATGAATATTCTGATGTTCTCTTTCCTGGGCTGCAAAGACTTTCTGCTCTTCTAAACTCAGTTCATAGATCCTGTATTAAGAAGCCTCATGTAGCCTTGTATTATAGAGGTCTTTATTTTTCTTCCTGGTGGATTTGATTCTACGATGGCCATCTGGGAATTAGATAAGCAGTTGGTTAAGGTGAGCAGAAAGAAACCAATTTCATAAAAGTGTCTTTGTACCTGTGATGGAATAACAGGAGTCTCTAGAGTAGGGGTGGAACAATCTCTTAAAACAGTTTTTATGTATTTGTGTTTAGTGTGGACTAAACACACTATTTCAGTGATAACAAAGACCACACAGTAGTACGTCATATAGCAAACATCAGTTCCACACATATGACAATTTATCTCTCACTGGATTAATGTGATAAAAGAGAAAAGTGATACGACATTCAGTTTATATTAAATATCTTGGTAGAATGATTGACTCATGGCAAAAATGATATTATATCTTGAAATACAAGTATTTATTCATGTAATAAAGATAATTCACAGTCTAGTTTGGATTCTGGAAAAAGTGTCACCATGAGGCAGTATTGAAAAGTCCATTCAGAACTTCCTTCAAAGTAGAGTTCTCTTTCAACAGAAAGGAGTTCTTTCTTGAAGACAGAACCCTGGCCTGAGTATTACCTGAGTGCCACTATCAGTGCAGGGTGACCAACTTGTCCAGAACTTCCCTAGTTTTAGCACTGAGAATTCCCTTCTTCCCCTCAGTCCTCCCCCTGCCAATTCCAGTCCCTGGCAAACTGGCATGGCTGAGCTTAATTAGGTGCATTGTTACAGAGGCACTCTATGAAAAGTAGAGGTTCCATGTTTGCTGCTCCACTTGATGAAGGATAGGGCTGAGCAGTGAGAGAAGCTGAAGCATATTGGAAGACGCGGCTTGGAAGAGAAGAGACTTGGAAACTCAGAGAGAAGACTTGGAAGAAGACTTGGCAGATGCAGATGGAACAGAGACATGAAGAAGAAGGCACACTTGCTTCTTGGTTTTGGACTTGCACCAGAGGCTTAGGGAATATGGGAGCAGACACATGGAGTCGAGACATATAGAGCCATTTGGAAGAGACAGGGTGAGAGACCTGTGGGGAGACTGATAATGATAGCCGTTATCTTGATTTGTACTGTTGTTAATGGGAAGACTGAGGGGGCACCCGAAGACCCCCAAACTTGCATGTTGTAAATGGGTTCTGCCATCCTCTGCATAAAGATAAAGCACATTCTTAGTGTGTAAGACCTCTAGTAGAAAAGAGCTTCAATAGAATTAGTGTGCATAGCATAGAGAGAGAAGAGGAGAAAGGGTAATAGTGTTAATGAAAATAGCCAAGTTCCTCATCCCCTTGTGGGTAAAACCCAGCCAAACAGGGTTGGCCCAAAGCGGGGCCACTGAGGCCTGAAAGCCTGCCACAAGTCTAAGGCACTTTCTGTGGGGACCCATGGGAAAGGGCCAGAACGGGCCAGGGAAGTTTGGGCAAATTCTAAATTATCTAACCCCTTAAAGACAGAACCCAGGAGAACCCGTGTATCTTTTCCCCCATCACATCCTTCCAGGAGCCCATGGCATGCTACACTGTTTCCTTAGAGCAAGTAATTCTCAACAAAAAAATATTTCAAGAGAGACCCATATTATCCTGCCTCCTTCTCATTCTTTTGAGTGTCTCCCCTCCCAATCCTCTTTTCTTCTTGTCATGTTGACCTCCACCTGGATTCCAACCTCTCATTGATAAGAAATTAGACGGCAGTTTGGGAGTAGAAAGATGAATTCTGATGGCATGGAATCCATTCCTGTAGACGTCACGATTGCTTCTTGCTGACTTTAGTTATACTCTGCTGTTTGTAAGTACAGAAAGGAAGAGAAATGTGAAACGCAGCCATGTTGTCTGTTGGTTAGCTTACTACAGCCGCTGCAGCCTAGTAGCTTGTCCACAGTGAACCTGTCAGTACCAGGAATGTGGTCTAGCCTGGTGGGCAGAGGGAAGAAGATTCCCCCAGCCCTGTCCACCCACCACCTGACTTTCTAAGGAGATCTGTGTTCACTGTTATTCAGCTCAACTGAAATGTTCATTGTCGGAAATTCCTGACCTTGCATTCACACTGTATCTGTTTAAGCATCCAGAGAGACAGCATTTGAAGGCCTGGTATCACTGAGAATGAACCTGATGTAGACATAATTAGATCAATCTCCTGGGGGAAATGGAAATAACAGTTCTTTCAGTGGCCTCCTTTAGGTTGCCAGCTGGTGATGGCAAAAGCAGAAGCTGCTTCTGTGGCCAGCTTCTGTTAGGGGTGCCTTCATACAAGGCAATGATTTTTGGAATTAAGGATAATATCCAAGTGACAAGAAAATTACTACTGATAATTCCCTGAAATGTGTTTAGGAAACCCAAATAAAGAGAAGATAATTTTTTAAGTGAATTTCCATCAGAATAAAGTCTTAAAGGGGGATGGGAAGGAAGAATTGCATAGCAGAATGAGAGTCTTTTGCAAAAGGATCATGAGGGAGTAAAAGAATAGGTCTGAAAGGTGCTGTGACAGATGAAGAAGTTATATGGTCCTTTGTTAAGAACTGACTACATGCTGAAATGATAATATTTTTGAATGTAGGTTAAATAGAGTAGGTCTTAAAAGTTAATTTCACTTGTTTCTTTTTATTTTGTTTCCTGGACGGATTAAAATGATGCATGTGGCTCACATTTGTGGCTTGCGCCTACGATCCTGAGCTGTGCTGATAAGCCTCCCATGCAGGTGTCTTACTTCCTGGGCAGTGGTACACGCATCTGCGCATCTGTGGAAGGCAGGAGATTAAGGCGACTGGCGGGATCTGCTCTTTGGATGCTTCGGCAATGCCTGACCTTTGGGAGGTATTGGAGCACTGAAGGGCTCTTTGTTAGGCAGGACTGGGCTGTTTTCTATTTCTTAACCTGTGTCACACAGTTTGTAGCCATTCAGGTTCCATAACTTTAACTGATTTGCAAGTGATCTCTAAATATGGCTAATTACCCAGGACAGGTAAAAAGGAGTGTACCCCAATTTCTTGGGAAGCCCCCGGGTGGAGAGAGTAGGGCAAGGGCCACAGAATGAGTCAGAGCCTGGGTAGGACTGGCATTTCTATGACTCACAGTCGCATTCTAACCTCTAGACAATTCTCTTGGGAAATACTGAGGAGTGGTAGTCCTTTTATCGGGCCACAGTGGACTGTAGAATCAGTGTTTGCCAAACTGACTACTTAAGTCATAACACTGGATGGGAGGGGCGAAGTGGGTGCGTATGCACTCAGGCCATAGGGGTGATAAGGCCGAGACTTATCCCTAGGCCAGCAGGAAGGCCCCGCTGTGCTATCTGTGTAGAGGATGCGTCACTGATTTGGCCCACACAAGAATCAGAGGAAAGCGCCCTTTGTTACCTTCTTAGTGAAATATGGAGGACATGCACTGCAGAAGTGAAATCGTTACTTCCTACTTTTAGAAATATTTTCAAAATGGAAATGGTATATTTAGAGAAATCCTAAAAATAAGCCTGATGTAGTTTTTTTTTTTTCAAGCTGGGGTACAGGCCAGAGGCCAGGGGCGGCGAGAAGGCTCACCAGAGACAGGGCGGGGAGCAGAACAGGCAGATCAGAAATACACTGCTGAGGGGAGCAGCGGGTGAGGCAGGAGAGATGTGCCGCACCATGCGGGATTTTCCCTGGCTGGGCGTTGAACCCTCATTGGGTGCTGCCGATAGCTCCACAGCGCAGCAGCGCTCAACCGCTGCACCACCAGGGAGGCCCCTGATGTAGTTTTTACAAGACTGAAGTTTAGCACAATTGGGTGGGAGTTCAAAGAATTTGCATAGAGTCATCTCTGGGCCAGAAGGTATTTCTGGAGGTGCTGTGTCACTTGACCACAGGAATCACACGCACTGGATGCAGATTTAAATTTTTGACAAGGTTCTCATAACACTTACATACAACATTCTTGTGGCAATGAGAATAGTGTTTTAGCATTATCTGTCAGCAACCACGTGTCTAGCTCTTAGCTTACCCCCTCAAGAGACGGGACTATGTGCATTTCCACTGTCCCTCTAACCAGCATCTGCAGAGGCATAGACCGCAGTTAATAAGGGTTTGATGTACTAGTAGTCGTAGTTATTTAGGGATAGGAGGCAGAAAGAAAAAAAGAAAACTCATTATGTACAGGAACTTTTACTGAAAGAGACTAGTAGGTAGGGACTCTAGATCGTTATTTGAAATGTGGTTACCAATTTGAGGCCTCGGTATCTCTAAGAGGATTCCGGCCTATCACAACTCTTAACTATCTCACTTCGTGCTCCTGGTAAACTTGATCTCCCCACCCTTTGAATTGGTGAGAGTGGGCAAATGTGCCATTGTTTTCAGAAACACTGATCCCAAGGGAATGGTCTGCTGGGATTATGATTGTTGACATAACTGAAATCCATAGACAGTTCCCACTTGAAGTAAAGTCATTTGTGATGAAATCAGGGGGTGGCATTGGACTCTACAAGATTATTTTTCAGGTTTCAAAAATAAAGATGTTAGAAGTGCTTCACTATATGGTTGCATGGACCATGGTCACATTTTTCTTTCCATGTTTTCTTGTCTAATCTCTGTTCTCAAGGCAATGAAGGCCTTTAAGATATTTGTTTCATTTTAATATGTAACAATGATCACAATTACATGTGTGTCAGTCTATTTCCTTCATTCTCCTGTATCATTTAGAATTGTGTTTTCATTAGAAGTTACAATGAACAGAGGCCTAAAAACAGAAATCTATTTGTACTTTTCACACCCTCACACAGAAATCTAGGGGAAGGTAAGCCAGGGAATGCTACCGTAGACACACAGGCTGATTCTCTCTCTTTACTACTCTCTTAATACATGTAAGATTTCAGGTATGTGAAAATGGGTAAAGTGTAGATGTCCAAAGGGAAGGTCAGCCAAGTCTCTGTCTTAAAGACTTTCCCTAAAACTCCACTCAGCAGCATCTGTGTATGTCTGATTGCTTAGATCTCGTATGTCTGGATCTCCAGGGCAAGCAAATTGCTGTCCCAAATAAAATCAGAGTTTTCTTAGTCAGAAGGAGACCTTTCTTAATAAAGGAAAATGCATCTCTTTCTCCTCAAACATCAAGTATTTGTAGGACTGTATAATACTTATAATTACAAAAACCTTAGAGAAAATGCAGATCAGCGTTGCCTTCTTGTTTTACAGATAAGGCACCAAAGACTAGAAATACTGAGTTTTCTAATTTAAATCAGGAAGAGAAAAATGGAAAGTTAATTTTTGGAAATGGAAATGTACATCTTTTATAGTGGGTATTTCATTTGGTATTCTGCTATATACATTAGTGTGTAAATTACTTGAATTATTTGTGTGTATTGTATATTATATTTATTTCTTGAATTAGATCTGGCATAGTTTTGCATTTTGTATATGTTGCATTTATACCTTGAATTTATTATCTGTTGCATTTATTCATGTATTCACTACCTTTGGTTTATGGTGTTTTATTTGTCTTGTGTTATTTATTTTATATTGTATTTATTACTAATGTCAATTGTATGTATTTTATTGCATATTCTATTTAGTACTTGAATTTTTTGTTTAATATTTTATTATATATGATAGAATTAAGCAACTTAAAAGACACACTGCCAAATTTATCTTTGCATATCCCTCAGGAAATGTCAGCAAATTCAGTAGAATTCTTTTTAAGTATTATTTGAATTTATTGTATCATGAATATCATTAATAAAATGACAGGGAGGAGAAGGAAGGAAACATAGCTAAAAGGAATCAATGAAAAAAGTAGAAGAAACAGTAATACTGACGTTTAAAAAAAAAAATTTTTTTTTTAAGATTTATTTATTTAAGCTGGGGTACAGGCCGGAGGCATGGGGCGGCGAGAAGTCTCACCAGAAACAGAGTGGGGAGCAGAACAGGCAGATCAGAAATACACTGATGAGGGGAGCAGTGGACGAGGCAGGAGAGGTCTGCCGCACCATGTGGGAATCTCCCTAACCAGGCGTCGAACTCGTGTCTACACTGCCGAGAGCTCCACAGCACAGTGCTTAACCGCTGCGCCACCTGGGAGGCCCAATACTGAAATTGTTAATCAACAGTTTTTTTTAATGAATAGATAGGAGCATGTCTATTTTGGAGCTTTAGGTTCATATGTGCCACACACTGCTTCATAGAAACCTGATGAGTGGAACGGGAAGCGAAGAGGAATGATGCACCTGGTATTAGATCCACTTGAGGAGTCTCGGCTACTCGAGACCACTGGGTGGTGCCTTGTGGTAGATGTGCATGTCTGATGGTCCTCTTGCTGGTCTCGTGTCTTGTTTGTTCTCCAGTTTCCTTAATCTCATTTGTCTTAGAGTTTTCTTTCTTTTCATTGTATCTTTCACCAACAAGGAGTACTAAAAATTTCCTCCTCAAGCAACAATTGTTCTAACTTTCCTTTCTGAAAGCTAATTTAGTTTGAAAAGGTCGCACCAGACTGATTTGGGTCCCAAACTTTACTTTTTGTGTCCCTTTCCCTAGGGTACTTCCTAGTGTGTATCATGGGAACTTAGGTTTGTTTATCACATCCTCTAAGTAGGGTGTCTTTATTTGATTTCCCAGTTGCTCTACAACCATTTGCACAAGTTCAGGGGTCACACGTTCTAAATTTTTCTCAGTATCTAACTGCTTTTAAACAGTCATATTGGATTTCCAGCATTGCTTTTATGTTATGGCCACTGAAAGTTTCTTAGAAGGACACATGCTGTGCTTTCCATTGATTATCTCATGTTGAAAGTCATCTTTCAGTAAAGCTTGGGATTTCCTTTTATTTTGGGGGGAAAATGTAGTATTTTTCTCTTAGTACATAATCAAGCATTTTAATATTCCAACAGTATAGAAATAAGAGTTGGGTAAACTGCGGGCTGAGTCACCCAAAGAGAACCTGGGGAAGTCATCAATCACCCCCCTCCTCCGCCCCGTGTCAGACAGCACTAAACTAGCTCAGTCAAGATGTGTCGATTCTCTGATTTTTGAGTGAGCTAAGGGTTGGCAGTATCTTCTAATGGAAAGAAGGCACTTAGTGGGTGTCCCAAAGGAGAAAATGAAATTCAAAATAAGGGGAGACTTGGGAATAGACAAACGAGATGGGATGGACTTTCCCTCACAGCCACACAACGCCAGGTAGAGCAGTAGGTGAAATAGCCTGACTTTCCTAAAATGTAGGATCCCTGGATATGTGTTTTAGGGATAAGCATGACAAGGATATTCTGGGGCTCAGCAATAGTGATCTTCAAGGGTGTCAAAAGGTGACCTGTAAGTTATTTGCAATTCAGAGAGAGAATCTTTGGTGGGGGGCAGGCGGGTGTGTTTAATTAACACAGGATTCCCAGAGGGTAAATCAGAGTCAGAAATGGTGATCTTGGAAGTATTAGGAACAGAGTTTAAATGACTTTCTTAACATTTTGTGTGCTGGTGCCCTTTAAATTTACCAGCCCTTGGGGCCGGCCATTTTCTGTGCCACCGCATGAGTGGTATAAGCATTCAATAAAACACACACAACTCCTGAACTACTGGATATTAAAAAAACTGTAATATCTCTCATAAAACACCTTACACTTTCACCAAAACAATGTGTAAAGCTTCTAGACTGAGTATGATCAAAGAAATAGCTCCTAATAGTTCCAAATAAATCCACCGAGGCGTGAAAAACCGGAGACTAGATGAACACTTGTTAATACTTGAGCCGCCACCTGATACTGGTGACAAAAACATGTAGTAATACGTGAGCGGACCATAAATGTTAAGTTTATGGACCAATTGTATTTCACAAATAAATCTCTTCTTATGTCCCTGTGCTTTATTCCTTCTCTCTTCTTCTCTTACACACTTAACATGCTAGTTAAAATTCCTTTTCTAATGTTATCCTAGAAGTCAAGATGCAAAGGTGTTCAGGATGATATGCTTTGGTAGGGGGGGCGGTGTATGGGCTTGGTTTTGTGGACATCTGTTTGGAAATGGGGTAGAGGAATGTCAGTGGGCCTGGAAGAAAGGGGAAAGCAGGAGTATAAAGCAACTGGAAATACAGAAAAAAGAGAGAAAATCAACAGCAGTTTGCCTGCAGTGATCAGAATACCACTTAGTTAAAAAATGTTACACTCCTATCATTGGACAGCTCTGATGATTAGAATATTCTCTTAGGTTATCGCTGTCCATTGAGTTACATTTTGCCTCCAGGAAGGATAAAGAACAAACAAAATTCCTTGATAGCAGGGCAACTTCTCAGACTCAAAACTAAGATTATATATGCCACAATACTGGGGGGACAAAAGGATGTGTTTAGAATCTAAAATTGTAAACTAAGAATTATTAATGATGATAATAAGCATACACTAGTAATTTTATTAATTCAATCCCATGCTACAAACATCTCCAAACAATTCTTTATTTTCAACTTTATTGAGACTTTTTTATAGAAAGAGCCACAAGGTACTGAATGCCACTGTAACAGTGTGCTCATGAACAGTTTTTAGTAGGCTAAATTTCTCTTTTCTGATTTTGAAACTCAAAGAATAGAGTAGCTTTAAATTGATATATTTGCAATTTTAAGTGCTATAGTCTTTGGTATCTAACTTCAAAGATTTTTCCTTAGTTCAGTTTACCTTTTCAAGGAAGGACTCTTCTGCTCAAGGGTGGAGTTAAGATTGGAAGCTAAACCCAACCCAGACAGGGAACAAACCAACAAACAACAATAAAAATGAAAGGGAACTCTTGACTCACTGCACAAAAGACAAACACTCTGCATGCACGCACACACGTGTGCACACATGTACTGCCCCACCACTCTGACCTCATGCTCTAGTAGCAAAAACGATATTACACATGCGCTTTCAGAGAATTCAACTCTGGCCCATTGGCAGAGGTCGCTGAGCTTTCTCATTGCCCTCTTTTAAGTCTGCTAGTGAAATGAGGATGAAAGTTGAATTAGTTTTGAAAATTATTCTTATTAATTGTGACAATTACTCTTTCCCATCCAGTAGTGATACAGGCAACTCTACTTCAGACATTCAGCCTAAGGAAGTGTGATATTATATAGTTTATAGGTAGCTAGATCTTTGACTGTTGGCATGATCAGGCACCCAGTGGAGAATCCACACCGCAGGAGTAGGCAGCAAGTGCTCTGTCAGCAAAGCCACCTCTGCATTGGCACCATGGGCATCAGCTGTCTGGTCAACACACTTGGTCACGCTTTGTTAGTAAGCATGGTGGATGGCAGATAGATATTTTATTTTGTGAAATTTTTGGTTTGTTAACATGATGGATGCTAGAAATTGATACAGTTAAAGATGTTTAAGACATATGGAATGGCTAACTTATATTTTAAATATTCCACTTTTGCAAAAAACAAATTTTAAGAGACAATGAATTCTATAGCCTATTTCAGGGATGGTGCTTGAGACATGGTACTTGAAAAATCTTATGTTTATACATTATTTGGGAGGATCCCTGGTTAATACTTTTGCATAGCACCAGAATCCTGCCTTCAGAATGTTATGTCTGCCTCACAAAAACTTGTGGAAAATGATGGCTCTCAATAAAGGACAGAGAGTTAGGCCTTTGAGCTAACAGAACCGTGTACATTGACTGCTTTGTTCTTGTGGACACAGTTGATGATGTTATTCAGTCAAGATGGTGACAGAATTGGGCATGAAACTTGCTTTCATTGTAAGATGGCAGAAAGGCTGTGGAAGAGTAGCTAATCCATGAGTACTTGCAACCTTTTCTGTAATTCACATCATCTACCACGGAGACCCAAATGGTCTATGTCCATTGGACATATACTCCAGAGTTATTTTTCAATTTCCAAATTCATTACAACACCTAAAACATCTTTGGCAGATGGAGAGATTGCAAGCAAGTCTCTAGTCACTTTGGAATTTTCTGAACACCCAGGTTGCCATGGACAACAGCAGAAGAAAGGCTGAGAGGTGAAAGAAAAAGCACGCGAGTTGGCCCCGCTGTCTTCTGACAACTGTGATGATCTTTGTTGAAGGGCATGTGGGGACAGGGGACTAAAGCACTTCCTCACTTGCAGGGAGGATGTGCTCCACAAGGTACATGTCACAAGTGAGGGATTTTATGTCCCTTGGCATTAGTAGCATGGGTCAAAGGCAAGGGTGAAGCCCACATCATTTCCCTGAGTCTTGGCGAGACAACATGTGTGGTTTTCTGGGTAGGGCCTTTGGTGAAGTGGGGAGATAGAATGAGTTTTCCCAGTGGGATGGAGATGCTCAACAAGTAAGGGGATGTTTTGGGGCAAATCAGTGACTGTCTGTTGTTCCTCCTTTGTGGCCTCTTCTCTTAGAGGAACTTTGAGATAGTCATAAACTGAGCAAACAGCAATATTTTCTTCTGTTGAATCGGCTTTTTTTTCAGTTATTGGTGATGTCATCTGACAAGTCACTTCCCAAGTGCTGTTTGGGCTTTTTGTCTCAAAAAGAGAGATAAGTAGCTTAGTGTACTGGAACAAGAAAATTTTGCTTTAGGAGAACTCTCTCTCTCTCTCTCTCTCTCTCTCTCTGTCTCTCTCTCTCTCATGTGTGAAAGTAACCTGGTTTATTCCCTCATCTTCTGCCTGTTGCAATTTTCTTGGAGCCCAGCTGGAGTCATGGGTAAAGGCCAAGGCCACAGGAGGGCAGTCATTTCATCCATGTACATCAGGGGCCACATAAACACAGACAGACACGGAGTTTCCTGGACAAAGCCCATGTTATCTGGCAAACTAGAAGCTAAGACATCAGTTATCTTTACAACTATCTACAATTTATAGTCTAGGTCAATTTAGGTGGATGATATGCTTCTTTGAAGATAAAAGCAGCGTTTGGTATGTGCAGTTGTTATTGGTGGCTGTTATAACATGTTCAGGGGTTGGGTGTGTGAGTTACTGTAACTCCCATTTTCCCTTCACTTGACAGTCTAGTCATGAGTTGTTCTATTGATTTCATCTGTGACTGTTTCTGGAGTTGGACTGGATTTCAAGGCAGATATGGGTGGCTTGGTAATAATTATTTCTCTAATGTCAGAGACATTATCATTTTATCTCTTTCAGAATCACTGACAGTCATTGATTTTTAGCTGTTAAATAATATATGAGATTGTGGGGTTTTTGGTTTTTTTTTGTATCTTTCTACTTAATCTTCCAGCCCTGAGTGGGTGTTTTTGTTAGGCTTTCACCGTGTTTGTATGCTGTGGGCTCTGTGAGTGTATGTGTGTGTGTCTGGGTAAGTTATGCAAATATATAGCTCTTCTTTATTTTAACTAAGTTGTACCTTCACTATGACAGAATGGCAACAATTTGAAGTTATTATCATCTGACTGCTTCTAGTCAGGGAAACCCACTTTTTAAAAAAATGCTGAAACCAACAGAAAGGGGACAGAATCGAGTAAACATAAGCAAGAATGAGAGGGAACAGTTTTGTTTTTACCTTCCAGCTCTTGGGTATTGAATTAAATTTTGGCTAATCATTGATGTATATAGATGGGCAAGATTAGAAAGTAAAGTGAATTTGTCTCTAAGTGAGCAGTGAAGGAGTATCCCGACTAGGTTTTATGGCTTGGAAGAATGAGTTCATTCATTCATTCATTCACTCCATTCATTCATTCATTCTTTCATTCATTCAATAGATAATTTTTTTGTGTGTCAGCAGGTGTTTATTATGTGCTGAGGTTACCGTAGTAAACAGGATCAAGTGCTAGCCCTTATGGAATCTTCTAGAGAGAGAAAACAAACAAGTCAACATATGAACATAAAATACATTTTCAGGTTAGGGTGGCAGGAGGGAGAGTGATTAAGTGAAGTCTGTGTGAAGTGTGAGAGGCAGCCTGATGAAAACCCTAGAGATGAGGAAGTGGAAGGAAAGGAAACCAGAGTGAGAGGGAGGGTGATAAATCCTGCAGGACTTTGATCCCTGCTGGCTAGGATTTGAAATGGAAATGATGTCACTTGATTTATGGCTTTTATGCAGATGTGGGTGTGTCATCTCTTGTGTATTTTACTGACTAGGGATCAGGTCTAGCAGAAAATTACTTTATTCATATATATATATTCATATATATATTTATTTTTATCTTTTACATCATTGTATATTCCCCATAAAATTCCCACCACCAGTTCACCCTAACCTTCACCATAGTCCCTTGTGCTCCTCTCTCCCGTTTGATCCTTTTTCCTCCCCCGACCCTTGAAGAATGTCTCTCATTTATGAGTGCCCACTGGTTTTGTCTTTTTATATTATTATCATTATTATCATTGTTTATTTTTCCTGATCCCTTATTTGGTTCCCCTATATTCCTCCTATAAGTGAAACCATTCAATATTTTTCTTTTTCCTTCTGGCTTATTTCACTGAGCATGAGAATTACTTTATTCTTAAAATGATGGTTGAGTCATCTCATAAACTTTTCACAGAACTACAGTATGCTAACTCCAGAATTCTGGAGCTGTGTGTTTGTAATATTTTCTTTTTCAGGGGTTTTAGCGGGATGCTCCAGTGATGTGCTGCCCCTCGGAAGTCTTGTTTGGGTAAAAAATAATCAAATCCTTCACTATTTGTAAATCTCATCATTCTTTTATCTTTGATAAGGGAAAAATTCCATTTGTTGAATAAACTCAATGTCCCATTTTCTTTCTTATATTTCCCTTTCCCTTCACTCTTTTCTTTTCCTCTTTTTGGAGATCTACTGCAGGAGGAGGAGCTCACTGTACAGAGGCAACGGCTGTGGCTCCAGCCACTCTGTGACTCTTTTTCTCAATCACATGCTCTCTTGTTAGACTCATGCCCTGCATCTTATTTTTGAGGAGAGTGAGCCTATTGACACCAACTTTTAATAACAATATTTTGTAAAAAGCTGAATTGACTAGAGGAACCTAAGGGCTCAGGGGGCAAGGGAACAAAATCATATAAAATGGGCTCTGCATCATGTTTTTACTTTAATTGCTTTTTTAACAAAGCAGCTAAGAATTCTATTTTGGATAAAGTAGAGGGAGGAGATACAGGACAGGGAAAATATTAGAAAGATAAAGCAGTGAATTTAAGAGAATTTGTTGCTGAATAACTGTAAGATTAAGAGTGAATCATTGTATAGCATGTGGTATGAAAAACTTATTTTATATTATTTGTGAGATTAAAATAAAAGTGCCCTTTGCTTTAATTGCAACAATAAATTTAATCTGTTAGTTCATGTTGATTCATTACTCACTCAGCCTAGAGTGAATGTCAGCAATGGAGGCATATTAGCCACGATCCCTAACCTGATTATAAGCATGAAGCTAAAAACATTAATAGAGTTAGAAAGAATCAGAATAATTCAAAAATTTCCATGAGAGTGACTCTGGAATGGGTAATCAATCATAGGTGGACATGTATCAAAACTCAAATCCTATGACATACGTGGATATTTGCAAAGGACAGATTTTGAGAGCTCTGCCTCTCTATGAATTTTTTTTTCACAGATAAATGAATTAGTTAAGGAGAAAAGAATTTGGAGTTTTCTTTTGAATTTTCTTTCACCAGCTGTAGTATTAGGATGGTTTTGTTATCATTAAAGAAAATGTAGTGCATTTCAGATTTAAGTGACAGGGTAGGTAAAATATAATTTGTGTGGTGAATATTTTAGAAGCACTTCATTGCATCCGAAGCACCTCTTCTGGGGGCTAGGGTATCAGATAAAATGCTCACAGGCGCCACCTCTGCATTTCCTTCGGTTCAGAAATCTGTGGGTGGAGAAGTAAGGAAGGTAATGCCACCAGCACTTGGGTGAGACCTCAAAGGACAGATCTCTCAGATTATGTTGCTGGCAATGCCCTCTGAAGTCTATAACTTAATTTGACTAAAGCAAAATAATTGCCAACAAACCTCCAGGCAAATGAATGCATCATCAGAAGCATTATAGAATAGAGAAGGTACAAGGGGATTTGGAATTCTGACAGTCTTAGGTTGTAATCTCCCCTCATCACTCAAAAATTGCATGAGACCAAGAAAATTGGTGGTATGTTTGCTTCCCCTTACTATAAGTCCCTGGAAGGCAGAGATTTGGACTTTAAAAAAATGTTTTCATAGCCAAAATATTCTGAGACATTAACTTCAGAGATGTCTTTGGGGACTCAACCCCAAAGGCAAGGGAAACAAAAGCAAAAACAACCTAATGAGACTACATAAAACTAAAAAGCTTTTTCACAGCAATGGAAACATTAAAACAAAAAGACACCCTACTGAATAGGAGAAAGTATTTGCACATTGTACATCTGATAAGGGTCTAATGTCCAAAATCTACAAAGAACTCAACACCATAACCAGAAAACTATCTGATTGAAAAAATGGGCAGAAGCAGCAAATGGGCACTTCTCCAAAGAAGACATACAGATGGCCAACAGGTACATAAAAAATACTCATCACTACTTATCATCAGGGAAATGCAAATCAAAACCAATAAGATAGCCACATTCATGAACATGACCCATCTCAAAAAGACCAGGAACAAGTGTTAGGTAAGGATGTGGAAGAAAAGGACACCTCATATACTGTTGGTGGAATATAGAATGAGCCAATTGCTATGGAAAATAGTGTGGAGGTTTCTCAAAGTATTAAAAATAGATCTATCATATGATCCAGTCCTATAACTCCTAACTATCTGAAACATACAAAAAGACTAAAATGAAGGTTTTATACACTCCTATGTTCATTGCAACCCTACTTACAATAACCGAGTTATGGAAACAACCCATGTCCACAGACAGATGAGTTGATTAAGACTATGTGGTGTATATATACAATGGAATACTACTCAGCTATATGAAAAATGGAATCTTGCTATTTGAGACAACTTAGATAGAACTAAAGAGGAGTATACTAAGCCAAATAAGCCAGAAGGAGAAAAAATACTGCCAAATGATTTCACTCATATGTGAAACATAAAGAAACAAAACCAAGGAATAGACAAAACTAAACCAAAACAAACCCTAGAAATCTGATTGTAGACTTAGGCGACCAGAAGAGAAAGGTGGAGGGTGTGGAACAAAGAGAGAAGAGGGCCCGATTGACTATGGCGGGAAGACTGTGGGTGCTTCGGCAGTGGGCATAGTGTGGTTGTGTAGATCTGAACAAGTGTGAACCTAGACCCCACATGCAGATCTTTAGAGGATGTTGTATTTCACTCAAGTTCATTTTCATTTGTAAAACCAGATCAAGATACCTAGTTGTAATAGCTTACCTAAGGCTGCCATAGTAAATCACAACAAACTTACTACCATAAAACAACATACATTTATTTCCTCATAATTTGGAAGCCAGAAATTCAGAATCAAGGTATCAGCAGGGCTATGTGGCCTCTGAAGCCTTTAGAAAAGGACTCTCCTTTGGTTTTTCCTCACGTCTGGTGGCTGCTGGCAGTCCTTGGGATTCCCCAAGTACTCCGAAGGTTTCTTGGGTCATAGTTAGATTACTCCAAGCTGTGCCTCTGTAGTCTTCTGGTGTGTGTTGTGTCTTCACATGGCCTTTTTATTAGAACATTAGTCATTGGGTAGAGGGGCTACTCTAATCCACTATGACCTCAACTATTTACCTCCGCAACACTTTCTAAACACGGTCACATTCTCACATGCTGAGATAAGGGGTATGGGTTATTATTCAAAAAGGTCTATCCTTTTAGTGGACAGAATTATTGCAAAGATTAAATACTATATTGTTTTTAAATTAGCTAGTAAAGTTCTTGGCACATCGTACATGATCAAAAATGTTAGTTCTCTTCTTTCCAACTTCTAGTTCTGTGACCTCCCCACTTGACCTCTACAGAACTTCCCTAGACTCTGAACTTATTTTGTTTTCTCTCTGTCAACATCTCCCTTCTGCAATTATTCTGTTATGTTCCTGGCCTTCCCTGCTCCTGGCTGGTTATAATTGTTTTGTGAATCAGTCCTTCCTTTCAAATTCTATTTTTTTTTAAGATTTATTTTATTTATGCATAGAAGCTGGGGTACAGACCAGAGGTGTGGGACAGCAAGAGCTTTCACCAGAGACAGAGTGGGGAGCAGAACAGGCAGATGGACGGAAACACACTGCTGAGGGGAGCAGTGGGTAGGCAGGAGAGGTCTGCCGAGCCATGTGGGACTCTCCCTGGCTGGGAGTTGAACTCGCGTTGCTGCTGCCGACAGCTCCACAGTGCAGTGCCTAACTGCTGTGCCACCGGGGCGACCCCACCATTCAGATTCTATTTGTTTCCAGATTTCCCTGTTCCAATTTTCAAGAAACTTTACATATATTTGAAAAAAAAATTAAAGGATTACAGGCTTCAACTTAATTAGTAAAAACTAAGAGGTATATCCAGTTTTGACAAGGATGCCATGAAAAAGTGAATTATTAATAGCTTTGAGCCCTGTAAACTGGCATAATCTTTTCCAAGATCAATCAAAATATTGTATCTTTGCTTTATAAATCCCAGAACTGGGACTCGGCTCTAAGGTAATAATTCAAAATATAGAAAGCACCACAAATATTTATGAAAATATGACTTATAATAGTAAAATATTGGAACTGACACAATTGTCTAAAAAGCATAGCTTAGAAAAGTCACGCTTTTTCGGGGCCTCCTCGGTGGTGCAGCGGTTAAGCGCTGCGCTGTGGAGCTGTCGGCAGCGGCGACACGAGTTCTACCCCTGGCCAGGGAGAATCCCACATGGTGCGGCAGACCTTTCCTGCCTTGCCCGCTGCTTCCCTCAGCAGTGTATTTCTGATCTGCTTGTTCTGCTTCCCGCTCTGTCTCTGGTGAACCCTCTCGCTGCCCCACGCTCTGGCCTGTACCCCAGCTTGTATGTATAAATAAAAAAAATAAATCTAAAAAAAAAAAGTCACGCTTTGCCAATTTGAAGGAGCATTATACAATGTTAAGTCAAATGCAAAATATATGTTAACAAGGTGATTCATACACATTTGTAATAAGCACATGGGGTAATGTCAAAATGATTTAAAATTTTTTCCATGTTGTGAATTTCTTATAATTTAAGGCCATTTCTTTACCATTTTGAATAGGACGGCAATAAGGAAATAATCTATAGAGTTAGGTAACTTGATAAGAGAGATGTGCATAGATAATTCAGTTCATGTGTTGGGTGGTGGATAGAGATTGTGATGACTGCGGCCCTGCAGTTGGCATCAGGTGGAAGCAAGAATCATTTATTAAGAATCACTCATCAAAGAGACTAAGATGAACTAGTGTGGTGGGAAGACTAGCCAATCAGTGGCTTCCTGTCTCCACTACCAGTGAACAGGACTTGTGAGCTATGGGACTGGTGACTGACCCCTGGCTGTAGAGAGGGTCTCCTTGATGAAAAATGTGCACAGATGAAAGCTAATTCTTGATGGATGCTAAGACTACTTGCATCAAGAAATATATAAAAAGTCAAAATAAGATAACATACCAACAACAAATTGTAAAACTTTCTTGCTTTGGTTTACATTTTATTTGTGCTTCTGCTAAATACATAAGAGGTCTCCAACAAGTGAGAGAAAATGAAGATTAGCAGTGGAAGACATAGGGTTAAAGATTAGCATAGATTATTTTGGCCTGTGTAGGGTAAATGAGTTAAAAATCAGGCTTTTTTATGCCTTCCCACCATTAGCCTCTATGCTGGCACCTGCAGTCTTGTACGTGCACCTGTAATTATGGACACCTGGGCCCAGGGAGCACAGGGCATGTGTATACGTAAATGGGGACACCTGTGCCAAAGGGCGAGGGGCTATAAGGGCAGCATCACTCTGCGGGATGATAACTACACAGGGAAGAGACAGCCAGAGAAATACAGTGAGAAAGCTGGTCTGTACCCTGCTTCAGCATTAAAGGACTGTAAAAATCTACTGAGGGCTCCAAAAAGATCTTTTCTTCTGCGAGAACTGAAGATGAACCTACCTGGCCTGGGATAGTTGCCAAGCAGCCTGTAAGTGCAAATTCAATAGAGTTGATAGTTTTAATAATTAATTTCTCTGATATCGGTAAAGTTAGAGAACACATAACTCATTGCCTCAATTTTATTCCCTCTTGTATAAAACAATTTTATTCATTTGGAAAATGTTTATGATTCTTACTGCAGTTTTGGACTTGATTTCTTGTGAAATCTCAAACTACTTCTCTGAATTTCATTTTATGGAGTTCCCCATTAAATTAATTTTAAAGCCCTTTCAAAATAAGTAAAAATACATCAACATTTAAAAAAAAATATTTATTTATTTATTCATACAAGAACTGGGGTATAGACCAGAGGTGTGGGGCGGTGAGAGGGTTCACCAGAGACAGAGTGGGGAGCAGAACAGGTAGATCTACTGAAGTACACTGCTGAGGGGAGCAGCGGGAGAGGCAGGAGAGGTCTACTGTGCGATGTGGGAATCTCCCTGGGTGGGTATCAAACTCATGCTGCAGTGGCTGTGGACAGCCCAATAGGCTGAGACTTAACCCGTTGTGCCACCAGGGAGCCCCCCCCCCTATACATCAACTTTAAATTCCATTCTATATTCTCAAAGAAGTGGTTCTCAACATTAAGTATGCACAGAAACCACCAGGGAAGCTTGTTGAAAATTCAGGTTTCTAAACCCTAATCGCAGAGGCTAGGGTCGGGGGCCAGGACATCTTCATTTGAAAGAAGGAAAATAAGATTTTTGATGTAGGTGGGCTGAACATACTGTGCAAAAATGAAAAGATAGTTACATGAAGACATATGTGCCAAAATACTTTCCTTAAATATTGGGGTTGAATATTAATGGATCATAGTAATAAAAAAAAATCTGAAATCAACAAAACCAATAAAAATGAAGAGTACATACTAAGAAATATCTTGCATTGCCTACCAAAACATGGCTATTTGTTCCCTTTTTTGGAGGTATGTAAGGAAAACTCATCTCAAGCTGTAGATGTTGTCAACTCTTCTATTCCTAGCACATTTTTGATACGTAACTCCTTTATTTCACAATAAACACACTGAGGCAATGTTTCTTTTGTTTTAAGAGCTGATGATTGTCAGTTAATTATGTTGTAAGTTGAAAGAGGATTAATAAGGAATTCGTTTAGCCACAACTAGCATTTTCAATATTGTTATCATATGTGAATGCATTTTAAATACTCTAATATTAGGATCTGGAATCTAAGAATAGTGTCTACAATGAAAACCATATATAATTGTGTTGCGTTAGAAGATTCATTCATCCTGGTGTCTGAGTTGTAAGATTTTTTTTTTTTTTGGTTGTTGTTAATGAGTCACTTTCTTTAGTATACCAAGACTTCCTATTTCTTTTTTTTTTATTTTCTTTCTTTCTATTCTAAAGATTTATTTATTTTTGCATACAAGTTTGGGTGCAGGCCAGAGGTGTGGGGCGGTGAGGGTTCACCAGAGACAGAGTGGGGAACAGAACAGGCAGATGGACCGAAATACACTGCTGAGGGGAGCAGCGGGCAAGGCAGGAGAGGTCTGCTGCGCCATGTGGGAATCTCCCTGGCCCGCTGGGCATCAAACTTGTGCGGCAGCCGCCAACAGCTCCACAGCGCTGCGCTTAACCCATTGCACCACCAGGGAGGCCCTTTTTTAATTTTAAAAGTTCTTGATTGTACTGATATTTTTTGGAAGAAACAAAAAGGGCGGGGGGAGCATTACAAGAAAGGTGAACATATTTCTTGAGAAAGGAAATGGTGATTTACTTTTAAAAAATGCTGATGATTTGCCTTTAATACTTAGAGGATTTACTCTTCTAAAGAATTTTGTCAGAGAGCTTAGGGAAGTTAATTTTGAGTGACCTGTGCTTTAAAACCATTGGAGGAATTTATTTTAAGCCTTAATTAAGTGGAGTTTTAACAATACTAAAGAAGCGCTGCTAAGTATTCCAAAAATGGATTCCTTATTTGGGTGGCCACTGGGAATAAGTCCATCATCGTACTTACTTTTGGAAAGCCATGTGTTGGAAATTCAGGTCTTTGCCAAGACCCAGTATATCAGGATATCCCAAACCATGATGACTGAGAGAACCAAAGGAATGACAAAGTATGACAGTGACCAGTGACACTCCCCTACTCCTGGCAGCACTCTCAGCTTCATACATATATGAACTTGTTTGACTTCACAACTCTCTTACAGTAGTAGGATTACTTCATTCCTTTCACAAATGGGGGAATAGGGGCTGCAAGAAGTAACTCCTCCCCATCTATATTTTAAAAGAAACAGCCATGATTTTCTGAACCCGGGCAGTCTAACTTGGGATTGGAACCTTCACTGGTAATGGCCCGCTCTCTGGGAAACTCATTTATCTTTTGATCAAACAGAGGGCTTTTTATGTTAATGTGAATTCCTGCAATGGTAAAACCATGCACTGCATCCCAGCTATAACATTTTGTTTTATAGTTCTTAAACTTTCTAGAAAAGGCCAACAGAAAAATGAAAACAATAACAAAAGTATTTACTTAATAACTATTTTCTTTAACATTTACCCTCACAAGTAATAACTGTAATTGTATGAATGCATAGCTTCCTTTAGAGTCTTAGAGTCTAAAGGAAATTAAGGACTCATTTGGTTCACCGATAATTATTTCTTCAATGAATGATTCCACATAGAGCTTCAAGGCTATTTTGTAGGTTAATTAATACAACATTTTCATAAACATCCTTTGAATGTTGAAGAGAACATTAGAAATAAAAGTGAGATCTAGAGACGTCAGGCAGTGTAGATATGGTGATGCTAACTGCTGAGGAGGGTGCAGCAGAAAGACTGGGACCACATGGACTTGTTTTGCACCAGTGGATTTTTTTTTTGTATTATTTTTCTGTCACTGCTGTAACAAATTACCACAAACTTAGTGGCTTGATAAAATGCAAATTCACAATTTCTCAGCTCTGTGGGTCAGGAATCACTGAAATCAAATCATAGTGTCAGCAAAACTGTGTTCCCTTTTCCTGGCTTTAGGGGCAAAACTTCTTCCTTACCTGTCCCTACTTTTAGGGGCTGCCGGCATTCCTTGGCTTGTGTCTGTCTTCATCTTCAAAGTTAGCAATGGAGATGGAAGTGCTCTCTTATTGCCTCACTCTGATCTCTTCTCCCTCTTTCACTCTTAAGAACCCTTGGGATAATTACGTTGGGCCCACTTGGAAGATAATTGCCCTATTTAAAGTCACCTTGTTAGCAACCCTAAATTTCCCTTTACCATGTAACTCAGCATATTCACAGGGTCCAGGGAGTAGGACATGGACTTGAATTTTGTGTGTGTGTGGGGGAGAAGGGGCTCTTTATTTTGCCTAGCAGAGTTTCCTACAGAGCAAAGTGACTGGGAGAAGGGACATGTTCCAGGATGTAAGGACTGGTCGTTCAATTTTGGATGTTTGACTTGGAGGAAAGTCTCCTGCTTCTTTTCTTGGCAGCTGCAGATGCTGGTCCAGCAGTAATGGAAGGGCCAGGAGCTGGCTGACAGGATGAGGCAAGAGGAGACTGTGTCATACCTGGAAGTGCTGAAGATAGAAAGGGATGGGTGGAAGGAATATTTGTCGTGTTTGAATCCAAGTTAAAAGAGGTGGAAATATGAACCAAATATATCTTTGATTGAACCTGAGCCTTCTCTCTCTCACCTTCTTTCTCACTTTCCCTCCATCCCTTCTTTTTTCTTTCCAGCTTGCAAATTTGTGCTGTTAATGTGCTTTGGGAATTTGTGATTATATAAGCGCTGTTCTTACCTGAACAGGTTATCTGTCTGTCAGGCTAGGTTTGTTCTAGCAGAAAACAGCACTAATAATAAGAGAAAAACTTCTTCCACATTCATGTTTAAAAAATTTATTATATTCTGCCAATAATACCTAAAGCATAGAGTAAGAAGGGTTCTGATCGAGGGGGGTGTTATAGAATATACTTGAAAAAATGTTGACTGTTGGAAAACTTTTTTTTCTAAGTTAACGAAGTGGGAGTGGTTGATCTGCGCTGAGGGGAAGAATTACCGGACCTGCATGAAAACTCAGGATTGTTAATCACATAGTTGATATTGTAAAAATCATGCAAGATGCTGCTGTGTGTTGTTAAAGGACTTTCCATTTGTTGCTCATGGGTCAGGTTGGTCAACACACCGTCTAATTCCTGTTGTTTGGGTGTCTGCATGGGCAGCTGGAGGGAAACGCTTGGGGACTTGGCTGACTCAAAGCCAATTGCTACTGCGGAGAGTCCTTTGAACAAAGGCATGGTGGGCCCCACGAGGGGAAGAGGAAGCCACAAAGAAGCAGAGTGAGAACATGTAGGTTATAACTGCCACCCCGGGCACAGCAAGCTTACTGTCATGCCACAGGAAGAACCGGGAGGGAGCAGGAAGTTATAACACCAGGAGCACATCGCTCTTAACTACAGAGGTAGAATTGTGTGTGTCTGACTCTCATCGAGGTAGCCCTTTCATGCAAATATGCTTGGGGGTGACTTGGAGGGTGAGGGGTGTAGGGTGTGGGGGGCCAACAGGCTTTTGGTGGAGAGCTACTCCATAGATTTTCAGTTTTTGCGAGTTCTTTATGTGAAAAACAAAGCATACAAAACTTCAGTGTGCAAACCATTAAACTTAAGGTTATTGCCAACTTGTTTCTTTCAAGGGTGGAATGGCAAGGTTTAAAGGAAAGGTGGGTGGCAAGTTGATCACATTGTATCCTTGGAGCTTCTTCAAGAGCCCTCCCTCTCTGGTTAATTAATCGGTAAACCAGAGGTAGCCAATTTACCCCAAGAATGTCTACTTAAACTCAGTTCTTTATTTCTGTGCTTCCAATTTGCCTGGCTTCGGGTGTCTTAACTTGTTCCAAGAGGAGTTTTCCCTAAGTGCAATGGGTGTTTATAAAACAGGGAGATATTTCTTAAATTTTTGCAGGCTACCTTCCCCCCTGCAAGTCCCACGCTTGCAGTTTGTGTGCGTCTGGCTGAATGCTTACACAACTTCAGGCTGGCAGTGCTGTGCGCCTGCCCATTGTCTATAAAGGTCCTTCATTCTTTGGCCACTTCTTGCTTCCTCTGGGTCAGTGGTGCGCCCGGAGCTTCTCCCTGGTAAATGATCTAACTGGCATCTGGAGACCATGGTTCAAACCCTTAAGAATGGAGGAAATAAAAAATAGAAAGATTATTATCTATATACATAGAAATCTAAAACAGCAACTTAATCTGATAGTACTACACTTTAATCTATTATTTTTTTTTATAAGTTCCACTTACTTTAGTGCCATCTGATCAAAATTGAAACCAGAGATTGGCAATCTATGCTCTGAAGATCAAATTCTGACTATTGTCCTTCCTGTGCAGTCAGACTGATTTTTATATATTCAAGTGGTTGGAAAAAATCAAAAGAGCAACAGTATTTTAGGACATATGAAAGTTATATGTAATTCAAGTTTTAGTGCCCATAAATAAAATTTTATTGAAACTCAGTTGCTCTCCTTCATTTATTTACTGTATCAAGCTGATTTGACACTATTTTGAAAAAGCGATCTTACAAAGCCTGAAACATATTTTACCTAATCCTTTACAGAAAATTTGTCAATTCTTCATTTAAACCAGTTTTGAAATTTACCCATTAACTCGTCACTTTTTAACTAGAGTCAGATACTCCAAGGCAGAAATGATATGTTGATCGTTACAACCTTAGGGTCAACACAGTGACTGATGTGTAGCAGTTACTCAATATATATTTGTTGCAAATATTTACAGCGATCCAGTTTACATATAACTTTCAGAAGCATACCTTTTATATCTATTATATCTAGTTTGGAAAGCCTCGCCCATAGGTAAAATGTGCTTCTCTTTTCTTCCAGCCTTCCTCTTCCTTTGTGGTGCACGCAGGGCTCTGAGTGATGTTCCTGCTACACTCCTCACCCAGTAGTTACCAGCCAGTCTAGATTCAAAGGAAGGGAAAGAGACCCTCCCTCTCAAAGAATTCCCGGCCATCTTTATTCTGCTCTAGGCTGCTTTTAATTTGATTTTTTAATTTTAATAATCCCAACTAAGTTGAGTGTTCTCCTCCCAGCCCTCCTAAGATTATCTTTTAAAAGCTTTTATATTCTTAGCTCTGAGCATTGTAACTGCCAGGTATCTGGGTAAGGAGAAGACTGCACTATGTGTTTTCTTCGGAAAGTGATACACTCCCCAAACCATCCACATTGTCTCCTAAATTACCTACAACATGCTCTAGAAGGTCTGTAAGCTTACTCTGGGTCTCAACTGCATGGAAAAGAAGTTCTAAACTTCATTCCCTTATATATAATGACATCTTAACATAATATAGATTGGAAGATATGTCATTTTCTTCTCATTCATTGTAAAGAAAAATCACTGGCCCCTTCTGGGTAGAAATAGATGCCAAAGAATAGCTAAGCTAAGATAGTGTCTGTTCAGAGCCTTCTTTTTCTCCTCTGCCATCTTCCATTCCTGGGTGTACACTAGTGTGCTGTTCTTTATGGCTGTAAAGAAATAAGGCCTGATTTTCTAAAAATGTTTTTGTTTATGCTAATTCTCTAACCTGAAGATTAGAAATAAGAGGGATATAACCTTGTCAAAGAATGCCTTCTACATATGACTCTATGTGAGGGTGAGCAATCTCAGTATTTTTTCTAACAGAAGTAATTTTTGAGCATTTGCTTGGCTTGTATTATAGAGTTTTGGAGAGAAAAATCTAGTTGCTCAGTAGTTTATGGAGCCTGAAGGCATTTAAATCAAAAGTATATTTCCTCATCTACTGAGACAATTCATCTGTTATATTTTAATGACACGTGCAGTCATCAAAAAGGCCAGGCTTGTGAAGGAAACTACAAATATTTTAAAAAGTAATTTATTTATATATATTTACATCACTGTTCATTTTTGTACAGTGTTTGCTTTCTTTTCTCAGGTGTAGTCCCCAGAGAATTTCCATCTCCAATTCGTCCGTGCAGCACCACCATAGTCCCTTGTGATCTTCCTGCCCTTGTTTTAATCCCTATCCCTCCCTCTCTCCTGTAAAATGTCTCTGATTGATAGTTGCCTGTTTATTTTTGTTTTGTTGTGTTTTTTATTGTTACTATTTTTTTCCTGTTCCCTTATTTGTTTCCCCTATATTGCTCCTGTAAGTGAAACCATCCAATATTTTTCTTTCTCCTTCTGACTTATTTCACGGACCATAATCCCTTCTAGCTCCCTTCATGTTGCTGAGAATGGCATGAGTTTATCTTTTTTGATTGCTGAATAGTATTCCATTGTGTATATATACCGCATCTTCTTGATCCAGTCATCTATTTTTGGGCATTTGGATTGTTTCCAAGTCTCACCTGTTATAAATAGTGCTGCAGTAAACATAGGAGTGCAGGTTTCCTTTTGAATTAATGTTTTTGTGTCCTTTGGGTAGATCCCTAGGATTAGAATTTCTGGGTTATGTGATAGCTCCATTTTTAGTAGTCTGAGGAACCTCTGCAAAGCTTTCCATAGTGGCTGGACCAGTTTGCATTCCCACCAGCAGTGTAGGAGAGTTCCTTTTTCTCCACATCCTCACCAACATTTGTTGTTGCTAGTTTGTTTTTTTTTAAATATGTGCCATTCTCTTTAGTGTAAAGTGGTATCTCATTGTATGCATTCCTTGATTATAAGGGATATTGAACATTTTTTCATATGCTTTTTGGCCATCTGCAAGGAAACTACAAATACTTTGAAGGAAAAAAGAGATTAAGGTTTAATAGAAGCAGAAGTCAAGAAAGCGCTTTATAATGATCAATTCTACCGAGAAGGCGCAAGGCAGAAAAAAGGTGCTTCATAAAAAACCACTTTGCCAAAAACACCAAAATTCCTCTTCTGGTGAAGTCTCACCACAAGATTTTTTTCAGGTCTCTAAAGAAGGGTTGCTACTGGTTTAGCTCTCCACTATATTATAAAGCATATGTGTGTGTGTATCATACATGCATATGCACCAAAAGCTGTTTTTCATCTTCTCATCTTAGAGCTTTTTATATTTATATTATAAAATATTTTATACATATATTATAAAATATGGGCTCTCCAACTGCAAGAGTTTTCTAGCCCCTTGCATGCCCTCGTTGTGGCTTGGTCACTGTATTCCCTGTTCCCCAGGCTACCTGCTGCCAGTGCAGTGGGTTTCTCTTTGTGTCTGGCGGGGTATTTGTTTCCCCTGCTGAAGGCTGAAGGCTAGAGATCCTGTCAAGGTTTCCTCTGGCGGCCAGGATCTGTCAGTAAACACCTTACTATGCCATGTGTGATTCACACCAGCCCTCTGATTGCTTGTGCAACAAGATCGAAGGCTTCCTTGTTCACTAAAAGTCACAGAGAATCGGGGGCCTGGCTGTAAATTTTCTGCGGGCAATGAGAAACCTTTGATACAGTCACACAGAGAAAGGAAAGAGTCTGTCTTCTTTTCCTTTTCTCTGTGGTACGGAATTGCAAGAAAGAGGCGATTGTTCATGATGAAGCAGTGATTCAATGTCGAGAAAACTGTTCTGAGGCTCCTGTGTTTGTTGTTGATGGTGTATGTGTGTGTGTGTGTGTGTGTTTTGAGAACTTTGAACATTCACTTGAGATCCTGTACTTTCTGTGACTTGTCTGAGCTCAAACAAATTCACATTCCTGTGAAGGATTTGTTGGCTAAAAATGAACTCTGTTCCACTGTTACCAGATATAGAGATAGCAAACCTAGGGAAAGTGCTTTACAATTCACTGGAAAACTAAAACATCAGCAATTCTTCTTCAGAGACCTGAAAATTCTCTATGGTAAGACCTTGCCAGGAGAGGATTTTTGATGTTTAAGGTGAAATGCTTCGCTACAAAGCCTTTTTTTTTCCTTTACTTCATGGCAGAATTGACAGTTCTAGAGTACCATCTTGATATTTGTTTTTTGTGGTCCTCGGATTAGTTCTCCCTAAAAAAAAAAAAAAAAAAAAAAATTTATAGTTACTACTGCTGGTGGATTCTGCTTATTAACTTGCTACTGAACTATCAAATTAGTACCCCTGTTCTTCACTGTGGGGACTTCGGAAATCCCCTCACATCCTTTTTGGCAAATTCGTGTCTGCTTGCCTACCCACAATCGTTTTTTGCTAATCTGGCCAGCCACCTCTGACTTATTTTAGCACATGTAGTGATTCATAGTTTGACGTGGCCGCATGCTACACAGATTTTAAAAGAGACTTTCCAGTGGGACATTGGTCACAAGTCACCTTAAAGAACAATTACGTTTCTTTCAATGTAGGAAGATGGTGCTGGAGTTCTAGAATTTCTTCCTTGGGGTGTTAAGTGGTTTTGAGATTAATCAGAAGCATGTTAACAACACAAGGGAGTTTTAGCCAAACCTCTGGTTCTTCTAGATTTAATGACAATATGCTTTTAAGAGGGCCAACGAAATTATTAAGCTTTTCAGATACAGTCCTGCATTTTCTTCTGTTCAAAATTATTTTTGGAAGTTGAGTGTGTATGCGTTCATTCTACCTGTTAATTGGAAAATTTATCTCATTCTTGGTTCTTATTTTGTGTTTAAGAGGAGAAAGGAAACCAATATTTTTTGAGCACATTCTACATGATAGGCAAGAACTAGATCCTTTAGTCAGTCAATCTGTTCTGATGCTTAGGAGAATTAAAATCAATGGTTGCGGAGACTGTCAAAACTTAGTGGTGGAAGCTGACTGAGCATCTAACTGAAAGCTTGGGTCAAGGCATGGAAGAAACATGACAAGTTGTAGTTTATAGGGCAGTCTCCAGGGAAGAGGTAGGTTCCAGGTTCCCTGCCCCACCCAAGGGCGGGTGGAGCTGGGCAGGTAGGAGAAATTGGAGAGGAGACTAGAGAGGGAAGGAAGCAGGATGGAGAGCAAGAAGATGACTTGAAGGAGGCACGTGGAGCAGGGAGACATGTGAAGAAGCTGCACTTGCTTCTTGGTCCTGCACTGGTTGAAACAGATGTGGGTGAGAGACCCACGGGGAGGTTAACAATGGCAGCTTTTATCTCGATTTTGCTCTTTTCCTCTCAGAAATGTCTGACTATTTCCGTGGGTCCCTGCCAGAAGGTGTTTTAGACTTGTGAAAGGCTTTCGGGCCTTGTTTTGGGCCAATCCCATATGGGTGGATTTTTACCCACAAGGGGATGGGCAACTTTGGGTGCTTGATTTGGAAACTATATTCTTTGTCTTTTCTGTATTGCACACTCATTGTATTAAAGTTCCTTTCCATTAAAGGTCTTATATGTTTTGTCTTGTTGCAGCAGATGGCAGAACTTATTTAGAGCAGGCAGGTTTGGGGGTTTGGGGGCACCCCTCTCCCTGCCCTGTAACAGTAGGACTGGTTTATCCTTTGAAATAGGGACATATTTTGAGATGAAAGATTAGCAGGAAAAATCTAGTTTATGAGACAAGAACTATGTAGATTTCTTCCTTCTCAGTAATAAAATTATCAAAAGATCTTTGTTCTGAGGTACTGTCAGTTTCCAATCATGACTGGGGGAGAACCTTGGTAAAAGACACCAACATGTATTGATAAATATGGCGAGATGGAATGCATAAAGCTAGCTAAGATTAATAATGATAGTTCTTAGGTGATTGGGGAAATGTTTGAGAATTTAATCAATGAAGTGACAGACTCTAAAGTTTAAGTTTATGATTTAGCTGTCTTCTGAATGTGAAAAGCTCATATTCTTATTATAACACAGTGAACCCCCTGGACTGAAGCCTTTTTTTTTTTCTTTTAGGTTAAGTGATGTCATAAGTTTTAAATTACATGAGAGGTCTGAGTGTGTTAAATTTCAGAAATGACTGGTCTGGGGATTATAAGGATTTCCTTGCTGTAGGAGAGAAAGGGGAAAGGACTGAAGCAGTGGTTCTTGACTTGACATTTTGGGCTCATTGGAGTCTAAGGACTTTAGAATTGAGAAGTAATAAAAGTAAATTAAAAAAAATAAAAAATAATGCCAATGATGACAATAACAGTAAAGGCAACAACAACTACAAAATTAGAATACCTTGAGTGCTTTCTTTGTGCCCATATTTTTCATTTTTTAATTAATTTTAAGCTCACCACTCCCTTTGGGGTTAACTTTATTACTTTCACCTTAGAGATGGCAGAACTGAGACTTGAAGAAGTTATATACTTTGTTGGTGATCACAGAGCTTGTAGTCACAGACCTAGCCCAGGGCTTGGGGATACCAGGTCACTAAGGTAACAGCCACAACACACTGCTTTCTTCATTTCTTTATGTCCATTTAGGCCGGACTGTCGAACAGGATCAGTTTGAAGAAGTGGTAAGTAGTGGCAGTCATTATTCTGGTCCCTGTCTGTGGCCACTTTGGTTGCAGGTAAGATGTGGTTACCTGGTTGCAGACTGTTCCTAGCCTAGTTTTTATGCCTTTGGAGTTCTCATGGTGGATTATGGTGTGCAGTGATATTCTCCTGACTGTGTGTGTTTCATTCAGAGCTGCAGCTGAAAGCTTGTCCCGCTTTGCCAGAGTATTGTTGTGTCTAAACACCAGGACAGGGAAAAAGGCTCAGAAATGTTACTAATTAGGGCAGGTAAATTCCAGGCTGTATTGGGCCCTCATTGCTTTCAGCAGCTGAAAACAGATCCTGAGCTCACCACCTGCACAATTATTACTCTGAACTGGGTGCAACTTTGTCCCCCCAGAGAAAGCATCTGGAGACATTCTTGACTATTACAAAGGGGGAAGATGAGTTTTTCTGGCATTCAGTGGGTAGAGCCCAGAGCCCAGAAATGCTGCTAAACATCCTACAGTGTGTTGCCTGATGCAGTAGTGCCAAGTTTGAGAAACTGGGCTAATAAAGCACACTGGAAACTAAAATGATTTTTGCAGTTTTCTACATGGTAATAAGAGAAAAATGAATATGTTTTAATATCCTCACTTGAAGATATTACCATTTATACTTGCACAACTGTAATGCAAATTATATGTGAAATGTGGCTAACTCAAAATGTAGGTCCTCCTCCCCCTCTCCCTCTTGCTCTTCCTCTTCTTCTTCCTCCTTTTACATGCGAGGGCTGCATGTTTCCAAATGAACAAGTCTGGGATCATGGACCTTTCTCATGCTGGGTTGAAGAGCATCAAGAGTATAGTGAGACATCGGTATTTGCCCTAGGTAGCATCTGGCTAGACGAAATCCAGTTTCTTCAAAACTAATTTGGCATTAGTTCTTCTGTATCTTGTTTACCTGTGCAGAGATACAAATAATGATTAGCAAGAGCAGGGCAGACAGATAAAAGCAGTGTTGGGGTCACGTGGCCAACATGTGAGAGCAGTTCTACAGTAACATCACGAGTCCTTGATAACATGCTTTTCCTGTCATAAAATAATAGTGGAATCAGATGATAAAGTTTTCCAGACAGTCTCCTTGTCTTCTCTTGTTTTGCTATGAAAACAACTCAGAACTCAATGCTTTATTTATAATCATTCCTAAAGAAATATCGATAATTCCCATTCTTTTCATTTGGCTAAGTAATATAAAATTTAGTTGGTCTTAGTCAAATGTCTTGTGTTGCATTTTGAAGTTGTCCCATCTAGTGTAAATAGAGAAATACTCCTCTGTTTTCCATAGATCTATATCTGTAATCTATATATGCAGTACTTGAAGAAATGAAATCTTATCTCTGTTTTGTGTAAAAGCAAATTCTTTGGTTCTTGTCTGTAGGCCCTACTTCCAACCCTTTAATCATATCTCTGTCTTATTCCCAATATACTTGCATATTCCTGGATCTTATTCCTTAGGCATCCTCAAGGGAGTGGGGCCCTGGGAATCTCTAGTTTTTATAATCCCAGGTGGTTTTTTTTTTTTTTTTTAAAGATTTATTTTTTATTTATACATATAAGTTGGGGCACAGGCCAGAGGCGTGGGGCGGCGAGAGGGTTCACCAGAGACAGAGTGGGGAGCAGAACAGGCAGATCAGAAGTACACTGCTGAGGGGAGCAGCGGGCGAGGCAGGAGAGGTCTGCCGCACCACGTGGGATTCTCCCCGGCTGGGCGTCGAACCCGCGTCGCCGCTGCCAACAGCTCCACAGCGCAGCGCTCAACCGCTGCGCCACCGGGGAGGCCCAATCCCAGGTGGTTTTTATGCACTGTAGGTTTTGAGAGGCACCAGAAGAGTTAGAGTGACTTTCTTTCCCAGATTGTTTTAATGAGCGTTCCAAGTTTCTTTGGAGAGTAGCTCTGTTCCCTTGTTAGTGGGTTGTCTTACCTAAACAGGCATTTGTTCTCATTAGTCTTTGGTTATCCATAGACAAAATTCAGACAGTAATCTTTATCAACACATAATAAAAGCCTTCAGAGGAATTAAATATATAGTGTTATTGAAAGAGCATATAAAATGTTTAGAATATATATATATATATATTTTTTTTTCTTTTCAGGGAGAAATAGCTGAAGATAAACAAGTCTATCTTCATTTGGAATCCGATAGCTTTTGCTTTGTACCTGGGCATTTGTCTTGTAATAGCAAACACACACTGTTCATTAGTATTAACAAATGTTTTATGAGATTTAGGTAGATATACCTGTGCTTTATCTGATTCTCACTCTCAAAATTATCAAAGAGAGAGATCTTTAAAAGATGTGAAGTCTTGTTTCAAGTCAGTTCTCTTCTGAGGGTAATATTCTTTTATGTGATTTCCAGTATCATTAGGGCAAAAAAATGGAAGGCATAGTAAACTGGACTGTGGAGGAAGCAGGATAGATTCACAGACTGCCAAGTGGTCCTTCAGCTCTGGGCATAGAAGGGCTCAATGAATGCCTTCGAGTAGAGTAGAGGATCAATTGGAGCAAACCCACCAAAGTGCATCTATGCATGATGCCTCATAGTCTTGATTGAAAGGGACGCAGGAGTTGATGGCTTCAATTGTAGTATTCTAAGCACCAACAGTTCAAGCTACCACAATGACCCTAGGGAACTTAACCAAATGTCTACAAGGTCATGGGGTATTGGAGCTTCAGGCTCAATAGATTAAAGACCCTGATATCAGACAGCCAAGAGGTCATGAGGATGACTCTACTTCCTGTTACTGCTTTTTTCCCTCCTCACTTAAAAAAAAATTGTGGGGGGAGGTTGTTTTTACTTTGAGACTTATCTTTGGTTTGATAATTTGAAGATCTAATTAACTATTGTGCACTGAACTCAATGTGTGCATTCTGAACATGCTTCGTGGAGTCATCGAGGGGCCTAATAAGGCTTCCTGCCCTTTGGATTCAGGAACAGTTTGGGGTCAGGGCACAGGTACAGATAGAAAGAAACCAAGTCAAACATGCCAAGCAGGAAGCCATCGCTGCTCTTGGAAACACTGTTGGAATCATTTTCCCATTTGTTGCTTCACTTTGAACTTTACTCCTCCCCCTCTACCCCCAAGCCAGCTACAGAGGGCAGTGCCTTGAGGACATACACTGTCCGTACCTTACTGTGTTGGAGTTGAGTACTCAGTTGTGGAATCTCCTTTCTTTGAATATCTAAAGAAGTGCTAGGAAGGGAAATGACTTAGCCAGAACTTAACTCATGGAGGATAATGGAGGCCTGAGTCTATCTGATGTGAGCATGAGGGCTACCTAGCATAGAGGAACTAAAGAGTACATATGCATCAGTATCTGAATTCATTTAAGAAAGAGCTTAGTAAGAAGGGCAAGAAAATACTGAAAATGTTTTCCTGACTGCACTTTCTCTCTATGCCAGTGATAGCCACTGGCACTACATTCCCCTTGTTAAGAAAACCACAAGCTAATCATGGCCAAGGTTGTTGAACTAGTACCATATGGCCTCCATTTTTTAGCCTCACAACAATCCCTAGTGGTACTTTCCCATTTTGTCCTCCCTTTTGCAGATGAGGAAATTGAAGTTTAGCAATATTCACTCTTCTACAATAACACAATCAGCAAGGGTGAGGCTGATTCTGACCCAGGTTCTTCGGCTTCAGAGTTTATGTAGCGACCTATGACATGTGCTGTCGTAGAGGAGAATTGGGGAAACATGCCCTTAGATAAATGTGATTGAGTGGGTATGAATTGTTTTCATGGGAATGTTTAAGAAACTAGCTGACTTAACATGATTAGCAGCAAGGAGATAGAAGCTCGGGGCCTTAAAAGCTAAAAAATCCTTTCAGATTTATTTGCAGTTAGAGAAAGTAAGTTGTAACACCAAATACTCCTCATTCCTTTACTTTGCCAGAGATAGGCTGTTTATTCGCTGAATTCTCAGAAGGCTAGAATGACCCAATACCTTTTGCTAATCCCTGTCATTTCACATTTTGCCAAGTCTCACCTAAATTGTCATGTAATCTGTGTTAACCCTGTCTGGACATTGTCTAGTCTATTGGGGTAAGAAATGGTGTGGGAGCAAGTGCCCTTTATTACTGAGATGTTCTAATGCCACTGCAGGTGAGTGTCATCAAGGATGACACTATGATTGGTGTCTTCAGTGGCAATGTTGGTATTCTTTAGATTAATGATTCTGTTTATTCTTTCCCTCACATTCTATGTAATTATCATTGGTTCTGTATGAGCATTTGCTTTCCTTGATCATATATTTCCTGTTTAGCACTGATGAAATTACTGCTTACATTTCCTATTTACCTTGAAACTTAGATTTAGCCTATTAGAAAAATGTTTGTATTTCCTGTTTGCTTTTTTCCCCTTAAGTCAATCCTGTATAATTATACATGAGCCTTTGCCTAATGGTGATGGTTGTGTGACATTTACCCCAGGTAAACATCCATGTTTTTATTTTCTTTTCCTTATCTACCCATTGTTTTCAAAATAAACTCTGACTTTCTTTCCTAAATTCTAAGCTGGGTTAATATATTAGATAGCATTCATTTTTGAATTCCTGATGCTTCAAATCCTACTTGTCAGATGCTTAGAAGATTTCCTGAGTAAATGAATGAATCTAAGATGGATTAAAAGAATAGATTCTTCAGCTAAAAAACTTCGTAGTCAGCCACCATTGGGAATTCCCTTATATTCAGTGTCTTGTACTCTCTTGAAGGTCTGCCATGGTGTTGCATTCCAATTGTGGTTCTATCATGTTGATTTGCAGAGGCTTACATTTTGCGGTAGAGTCTGAGTGCTAATGTTTGGCAAATGGGAGGGATCCTTAATTTCCTTTGAATGATTCAAACATGTTTCCATAGCGGCTGTTTTTGTTTGCTTATTTGGTTTATTTTTAGTAATTACATTTCTTGAGACTTTATTGGAAACCAGAATATCACATCTCACATATTTAAATTTTATACAGCTTCTTTTTTAGTGCATATTATTTGCCCATTTGTCTGCACAAGTGGAAGAGAAAACTTCATAATTATGTATGTATAAGAATGTGGGTCAACTTTGAGTATGTATTTTGCAAGGTGCTACTAACAACCGTAGAACTTAATTTCCTGGATTTTACTATTTCTGACACTTTGGGACAACATTTTGGGAAAATGTTAGCCAATGAGGTCTACTAAATTGGCTAATGAATTTCAATCCAAATGTACATTTGTAGATACAGTCTAAGGGATCTAAAGTTAACATAAGTTTGAAAAACCCTGAAGCAATTACTTGACTGATTTATCTTTCCTTGATTAGAATCTTCCGGATGACTATATTAAGGAACCCAGTGTTCTTTCTCTGTATAAGTAGGAGTTATTTGTCCAATATTTATTCTTATGCAAACCATTAATTATGAATTATAAAGATTATGGACATGTTTTATCAGTGGTTTGAGTTATAGCATCCTGGATCCTTCTCAGACATGATCCCAATTACTTTGAGATCTTTGTTAACCTTGTAGGGGATTAAAAATCTGGGACTTTTTTCAAGGTTCCAATAAACAGTCTCCATGGTGATTAGAGTGGAAAGAATGTTTGCCTGGAAATCCAGAAACCTGATTTTTAGCCTCTGAACTATATTAACATGTAATCCTTAGAAAACCTCCTCACCACTAACCTTCACTTTCTTAATTGTTAAGACAAAATAAAGGTTGAACTAGATGACCTCTCATGTTGCTTCAAGCACAGACATGCTATGAGTTAAATCTGTTTTATTTATATCCCTGTAACTGGAAAGATATTATCTTCTTAAGCAATGGAAACTCAAACTACGTTTATATAGCAAAAGTGAACCTGGGGCTGTCCATTGCCTTTAATCCAATCAGGAAACCCTGGACACTGGCTCCTGAGAGCATAAAAGATAAAGTAGCTAATAATGGTGTGATTTATGATCGACTATTACGTTCCAGGGGACATACAGTTTCCAGAGATTGCCTTATTTAGTCTCATCACAATCCTGTAAAATGGATTTCACATGTGAGAAAATTGAGGGTGTCAGAGAGTTAAATAGTTGCTCGAGATCATAAGCCTCATTGTGGTCTGAATAAGAATTTTAATTCAGGTTCTTAAGCCCTTCTGATCTCCACTGACAAATCTGCCAACTCTCCTTCATTTAGCAAATATATTTGTATTATATTTATTTATACGTACTGTATTTGAAATCAAGACAGAAATAAAGTGTACTACTTACAAGACACTGCTCTAGAACAGAAGGTAGGGATAGGTCAGAGGACAAAACAGACAAAGCTGTTCCTTCATGGAACTTACATTCTAACAAAGGGGGTAGCATTGTCAGACAACCCGCAAATGACATAGATGGTCTTTTAGTCGGTGATGAGTGCTATGGATGAAGAAAAAAGCAAGGCTGGTAGAAGGACATTGCTAATGTGTGTGGATGGAGGGGGATGGGTTGTGATTTTGAGCTGGGTGGTTAAGGTGGGCATCATTGAGGTGTAACTTTTGATAAAGGAATTGAGGGAGGCGTGGAAATTAGTTATATGGAAGTTTGGTAAAAGAGCTCTGGGGGCAGAGCAAACAGCAGGTTCCTAAGTGGAGAGTGAACCTAATTTTAACAATTTCATTACTTATGATAGAGTAAATAGTTATGATAGAGTAAATAGTAAAAGGAAGAGAACACTGAGAACCTAAATTGGCCTCTTCAGTGCTTGCGAATGATTATGTTTATTTGCTTTAGATCACGTTGACTTCATTCTTCCTATCCATTTGGCTTACCCACCAGGCAACTTGAAAAGTTTCTCGCAAGAGACATTTCAGTCTTTATTTTACTTTGCTCTAATATAGGAGTTGTCAAACTTTCTGATCTCCAGACAATATTTTTAAAAATTGTTCAGGAGTCAACAGGCTGTTGTTTAATAGGTTATATTTAATAACATCTACTGTAGTAGATACTAAAACAAAATTTAAAAAGTATTTATTTGTCAATTTAAAAGACTAAGTCCATTGCATGATAACATAAATAACCTTTGTCTGAAAAATAATGATTTTTTTTTTAAAAGAACAAAACTAACCCAGTGAGAGCAGTGGCATACCTGATTACCTGAAAACATAGTTCAAGCTCCTTATCCTGTGCACAGGCGCCTTCCTGCCTGGTCTTTGTGAGCCTCTCTGACCTTGACTGTGACCATTTGTCCTGTGCATCATAGTACAGTCGTAGTAACAGCATCTCAGTTCTCAGAGCTGCTTGAATTCCAGTTTAGTCAGTGGTGGACTGTCAAATAAATGTTCTGCTCATTTGCCTGGTTTACAGCCAAGGTAAAGATCCCCAAAAGAAATTTGACAATGCTTTATTTAACAGAAGCAATGAAGCTGTGAGAAAAATGATGTAATTTTTGGATTAAAAAAAACACCCACTCAGCCTCTGTTTATTCTATACCTGCTATGTACAAGGCATCATTTTAGACATTTGAATAATGTCAGTCAACAAAACAAATCTTTCTACTTGATGGAGTTTAGATTCTAAAATGAGAGACAAACAATAAACACTTAACAGAGTAAGGGAAGCAGCTAGTGCTAGTAAATGTAATAGTGCAGTGGGAAGAACAGAAGAACAGAAGGCAAGAGGTTGAGAAAGGCGGTGAGATGAAGGTGGGAGAGAGATAACATGGAGCCGTGACCAGAGGAGGTGGGAAGTTATCCACTCACATGCTGTTGGGGAAACTGTCTTACTAAAGCTGTCTGAGGCGGGCCGGTGTGACTGGAGAACAGCAGCTGGGTGATGTGTTCAGCAAGGTAGTAGGTGTGTGTGTGCGCTCAGAGTCACCTGATTTAGATTTCTTCATGTATATTTTTCAAAAGTTAATTATGGAGTAGGGAACCAGAACCATAAAATATTGGAAACCCCAATTTTCACTGATTCCTGCTTTCTCAGGCATTTTTAGGGAGCAGTTATTTGAATGCATACAATTTTATCATCTGTGAAAACATTTGAAAGTTATTTAAGTATGTAGGAATTAAATAGTCAAGTATAAGTCAGGGGTTTACTAAGATGACCCAGTGACTGAAATTTTTGTTTCTTGCTTGCAGAGCAGAGCAGAAAGGATTGAAATGAGTTCTTGACATCTCTCACCCTCTGCTTCCCTCAAAGAGATGCATGTGCCTCAGTGAATGGGAAAGTCACTTTACTAAAGCCTCAGGTTCCAGTTAAAGGGGGCCATTGGTAGTGGGGCTGTCCTCCCTTACCGACTTTTGGCGAGAAGGTCTGCGTTCTCTGTGTGCTGGGCCATCTGGGGGACAGAGGGGCCTAGTGCTGTGCTGAACGGAACATAAGTGGCTCCGGTAAATCTAGTCCAAGCAGCTTCAACATCACTTGGAAACCTGAAGTACATACCCTCAGGTCTGGGGCTGAGGGGCATTGGACCTGCAGCACCGAGCATTTATAGATTAGTGAGATCTCCCACCTGCCCTCTAGAATGGGTGTTTTCAACCCTGGCACTCTGTTAGAATCCCTGGAGAATTCAAAAAGCAAAACAAAATGAACAACTAATGCCATGGGCTCTGCACCAGAGATTTCAGTTTAATCAGCCTGTGGAAATAGGCCAAGGGCAAGGGTGTCAGTATTTTTTAAGTCTCTCTGAGTGATTCTAGCACAAGGAGTCACTCTGGTAGAACAGATTTCTCAACCTCAGTACTGTTAATGTTTGGACTGGATCATTCAGCGTTGGAGGGCGGTTGTCCTGGGCATGAGAAGAGGTCTAGTAGCACATCTGGCCTTTATTAATTAGGTGCCCATAGAACCCCTACCCCCATTTGTGGGTCACCTAATAAATAAAGGCAACCAAGAATGTCTTTAGGTATTGCCACATATTCCCTGAGGGCAAAACTGTCTCAGTTGAGAGTAGTTGCGCTACAGTAATTCTCACTGTTTAGTTTAGCAATGTTTTAATGTTAGCCACATGTGTAAATTAAAAAATTTTAGTAGCCACGTTAAAATAAGCAGAGTAAAACACATGAAAATAATGTTAATGGTACAGTTAATCTGACCCAGCATATCCAGCAGAAGCTACACACAAGTATTTCAACATGCATTCAATATAAAAAAATATGAATAAGGTATTTTACATTTTTTTCCAAGTCTTTGAAATCTGGTGTTTAATTTACACTTACAGCATGTTTCAATTCAGACTAGTCCTGTTTTGGGTTCTCAGTAGTCCTGTGTGGCTAGTGACTACTACTGGGGTTTCAGGAGGCATCTGGAGGGTTGGTTACAATAGAGGGTGCTGGCCCTGCCCCAGAGCCACTGATTCAGTAGGCCTGAGAATCTGCATTCTACCAGCTCCAGGTGATGCTGAAGCTGCTGGTATGGTGAGCACACTGAGAGCCTTTGATGCATAGAAGGTCCACTGCCTTTTATATTAAAAAATGTGGTTTGTAACCATAGCAGATCTTGGAGCCTATAAGAGTTCCATAATCCCAAGTCCCACCCTGCATCTATTAAATTAGAACCTGAATTTTATCAAAAATGTACATTAAAGTTTGAAAACGAGACTTTCCTGAGTAAAACCTCTCTTGTTAGTCTCTATACATGTAGTGTATTTGTTCCTTTCTTACAAATTTTCTCAGTTCTCTTTCTGTATTTGTCCCATTTGACTAAAAAATGATGGATTTTTTTTTTGTTTTGCTTTTTTTTTTCCTGTTAACCATTTTCTATCCAGGGCTTATTAGTATAATATCTTGCATATAATAGACACTTAAATACCTATGGAATTAACGATTTTATTAATGGATAAAAGGCTAAAGACAATGATAGGTACATACATTGACTTTAGAAATTTAAGTAGCCATTATGTTGGGTTGATGAGTTGAGTACTGATATAAAAGCCAGTCATGTTGCCTCTGCTGGCCAGGGAGATGGAATAGTCCTTGCTGTGAACTTCCCTTGAACTCAGAGTATGGATGACTCACCTTGAGAGAATTGCCTTATAGGAGGCTTGTCAGATTCTTCTTCTTGGTAAGGTGGAGCCACATTCTTTTCCTTTTAAAGGAGTAGAAATGCTTTACCTGGTTGTGACGTCACCTAGTACCCTGGAGGTGTTCCTGGGATGGTCCTTCTTTGGGACTCCAAGACTGTTTAAGTATTGATGACCTCACAGGAGCCTTCCTACTTCTGGAGCCAGCTGGCATTCTAGAGACATCACTTTCAAACTGACTCATTTCTAACCCAGCAGAGGTACTATTATAGAGTGGAAGTTTGCTTCCCAAAGGAAATTATGATTGTAACGGTGCTTGACTAAATATTTTTTCACAAATAAAAAGTGTCTTGATTCTTAGATCAGTTAGATCTCAATCAGTTTCTCTTTTTTTCATATACTGTTAATAATGAAAAAATAGTTTCTCCATAATTATTTTGGGAAAAGACAGTAAACCTTTCTTTTCTCTTGATCATTAGTGTGAATTGTGAATTAACCAGTGATTTTGTTCACTGTGTAGTGTGTACAAATTTGTGTGTAGACCAGTGGAAGAAGTAATTCAGTGGTTACTATCAGAGGAGGGCAAACATAAAAAAAAAATAAAAGCAGGAATGAACAATTTTATAACATTCTTTGCAATCTCCTTCATTGCCTCTTTTTGCAAGTTCCCTCTCATGTCAAGATTTTGAATAAGTTGAGACTATCTAGGAGTAAAGTGTCAATTTCTATGTTGTGCAGGAGGATTTAAATGAGAAACAATGGCACTGACCAAATTAATGAGCTTGATTAATGTGGGACATTGGGTGGAAGCAGGAGGCCAAGTCTGAGGGGAGTGATACAACGGGCTGAGATGACACCCCATCTTTGCTAACTTCACTGCCCAAGAGATGTACAGTCTCATAGTTAAGGGTGTATGCTTTTAAGAATATGCAATTTGTTATTTGTTTTCAATTTCAAGCTATTTATCTCTTAAATTTGAAAGTAGGCCAATGGGGGGTGGGTGGGGGTGGAGATATTGGTGCCATATAATCACAGGCAGACAGTGAGTGAAAGTTTCATAGGTGAAGTTTGTCTATGATTATGATTAAAAAACTACTTAACCTATGAAAACTATATTAGGAGGTGAGATGAGATTTGCTCTGATTCACTCAATGAATTGGCAGTTTTGGAAATAGTCCTGTTATATAAGGTTCAGATCTCTAAAGTACTAACTTCTACAGAAGCTAAAGGTTTTAGTTACTACTCAAGCCAAATGCATATACCTACAATATTATCAGGGGAATTCATATTACAATATAAGCATAGATTCAACTGTCGGTTAAAAAGACATCAGGATACATATGCCTTGGCTAGACTGGCTGTACAGAATAGTTTGGGGCTGCTCTGAAGAGTTTCTGATAGCCATCAGCCTACAGGGATGGTAGGGGGTCACTTCTCAGAGCCAAAGTCTCCCCTGGCTTTCACCAAAATCTGAAGAAATTTTCAGGACCATGGCATGGAGTCCAGATGCATCTCAAATTGGCTTAAATTCAGTGCCTTTCAGAAGCATATTATTAGTTTTAATTTTTATTAATTTATTAATTTAAATTTTATTAATTGTAATTTCAGTGGCACCTCTAGGCACAGCACAGCAACACTGTTTATCAGTGTCTTTCTATAGCAAGTAGTTGTTGTTTTAATTAATTGCTTAAGTTGTTTTATCTCAATTTCCTCCATCCCTTAGTCAGTTAGGATCATTACAACATCAATACAAACAAGACCATTATTCCTAATTTCCTTATGGTGTAGTGGAAATAGCTTTATGAAACATCTGATAAAAATTGTCTAATGCACCTCTGGCAGTTAGAAGTTAAATGAATCTATTCCAATACTTTTTCTCTGACAACCATAATTTAGCCACTTACCTGGCTCTGATCCCCAGGTAAGTGTGAAAATTGCTGACCTGGCTACATCTCCCGTCCACTGGTACTTAATCAGTGAGCATAAAGGTACTGTTAGCTTGATTGATTAGGTAGCTTCAAGAATGAGGTACTATATTGGGGGAGTCCTGGTGGCTATGTAAGGAAGAAAGAAAATTAAAGCATCTCTAGTCACAAGGCAGTAAGATCACAACATCACAAAAGGCTTTGGAAGAGAGAAATTCACACTAAATTGAATCTTGGAAAAAGATTCAGGTGCTGATAGTGTTTAGCAAAAGTTGTGGTAAAAGTAACATTATTGGAGACTGTGCTGCCTCTGTATCTTATCCATGTCTGTCGCACTCCTCCAAAGCACTCTGCATAGATGTTCTTCCCGTGAAGGAGGTGAGGAAGCAGAGGCATGTCGCAGTCAGCCACAGCATTGATTCAGGGTGCATCGTCCTTCACTCAGCCTTCAAGGTTGACTTAATTTCCCCATTCACCATTTATCAGCACCAATTTATTGGATGTTTTTAGCAGCTCTCGGGATAATAGAATTTGGAAGTTTACCATCCTCTCACTAAAGCAGTATTTTACAATACAATGGAATTGACAGGTTCATTTGATTAGATTCTTTTAGCAATTCAGTCTGAATCTAATTTGGTTATAGAGCTGATGAGTCTGGTTCTGTGAAAGACATATGAGAGGATCCAGTCAGCCAATCATGACTCCAAGTAAGAAATTGACAAAAGTAAGCCACTGTCATAGGTCAAAAAAACAACAATATGAGTCTTTATGTGGCAGTTATGATTAGGTACACAGATATGCTTGTTTTAGTCATGGGTGCTTCACATAAACATAACAAGCATAATACCAAATACTTAGTCTTCATTAAATAATGTTCGTTCCACAGAATCTAATGGAGAATAATATTAAAAAGAAATAGTTACCAGACTAAGTCTATAAGTGACTTACTTGTTTTTTGCTCAGTTTGAGGATAAGAATCCAAAGGACTTTCAAGTATGTACAATCTGTTGATTATAAAGTGATAAAGAAAATAATTTATTGTATTGGAAGTCTCTAATTTTTGCTTTTGAATTATTTCCTTTGTCACAAATTCCACTTAGTTATTAACCAGTCAGTGTCCAGTTCCCTTCTACGTAAGTTGTATCACACATGAAACCAACTCAGTCTCTTGTCTTACATGAGTTTCCAGTAAGAAGGGAGCTGCCTGACAGGGAAATATTTGCCATGAGTCATTCGTAGTAACGGTAATGTATAGATGTGCTCTTTTGTATAGATGTGCTCGTTTGTATACATGTGCTCTTTGGTATAATGAAATCAATGACAGGAAGAAGAGCTTGAGTGTTCTCTCTTGCATGCCCCAAATTCCACCTGAGCCTTAGTCATTTATCAGTCTCTCTGGCCACTGGTTTAGGAGGGCACAGAAACCATCCTCTGAATGTTGCCGTGTGAACCTAAGTGAATCTTGTGAAGTGTGGTTGAAGGGCCTCCAAGGATAGTACACTGGAGCTTCTTCACACTTACAGAACTAGTTTGCCTGCTTCTCAAATAATAGTTTGGGACTTGGATGGACATTTGATAGACACTTGAGGCACACACAGCAACATTTAGGTGCTGTTCTACAAGGAATTCCAGGTACAGAACTCAGTGAATTCTTGCACCCTGTTCAGGCAAAGGTGGAGGGTATCTCTAAAATAGTTTATCAATTCATATATCTTGAATACTATTAATTTCACCAGTAAAAGACCCCAATTCTGTCATTATGCTAATTTTCAAGTCTACCGTGTTGTACTGTTTCATTACCTGGACCACACTTATGTTATCCTGGGTAAGTCCTAATCATCCCTTAACACATAAATTCAAGCACCATGTTTTCTGGTCTTATCAGACTCTGCTGCTCATAATGTGGTCCACAGCATTAGGAGCTCATTAGGACAATGCATATTCTCAGTCCAAGCAATAATTATTGACCCAGAATTTTAACATTCATTTCAATAATATCTTTAAAACAAGGTTCTAAACAACATTTCTGGGTTGTTAAACCCTAGCCTAGAAGTTAGGTGCTCCTCATATGTTCCTTCTTGTATATAATAAAATCATGATGGATTGAATAATTAATTGTTACCTGTTCTTCTAGGTTAGTCATCACATCTTACTCATTTCTACCTTCCTATAACCTGGCACCTTTTGCTTGTTTGATTCATATTGAATGAATCAATGAACAAAGTTGCCCATGGCAAAATTAGGTGTTTAGCTCTATATTAGGCTCTTAGACTTCCAATTGGTCTATATGTCCTCATACACTTAAAGTCAGAATGAGTAGAAGACAGGATATTTTCCAGCTCTCTAGGGCACTCAATGAAAACAGGAGGGATTGGCAGAGGGGCCAGATAGCAGTGGCATGATGAGAAATTCATGAGGTATATATGATATATGAATGGAGCGAGGGAGAGGGAAGAGTCACCTAAGGGAACTATGTATGCCAGGGGTTAAGAATATTTTTTTCTGTTTTAACCTTTATAAGAGATTAGGCAGATTTCTAGTAAGCAAGACTAGTACAGAGGTTTATACCAGGACTCCTATGTCAATTATATAATTCTGCTACAACCCATACCCTTCTTTCATTTTAGATCTACCGAGACAAATGGTAGCTCAGTGTCTAGTGTTTTGAATGGGGCAGGAAGATAGAAAGATAGTAGGTACCAAGAATATATACTCAGTTTCGAAACAAGTGTTTGGAATGGGTGAATAGATTGATCTGTCTAACCTGGCAGGTTACATTGAGGTGTCTAGAAATGTAGTGTTGGGGAGGAAAGAGCAGTTAATAAGTCCCCTCAGAAAGAGTCCAAACACAAAGCTTCAGGCACTTGATCCTGGGCAGTCCTTACATTACGTCTTTTGCTTAATCAAATCTCTTTTGGCGTGAGCTCTGTTAACTAAGGATCTAAGGGTGGCTAAAGGTGGAGAGAGAACTTGGGGTTACCATGAAAGTACACAGCAGTTTTGTACCTACCCAGAATTCAGTGGGTCAAGCTAGGATAATATATATCCCGTAATTAAGAAAATATTTCTCTTCCTTTACTTTGCTTGGTTCTTAGTGACAAATTATCACAATCTGGGTTGTGGGTGAGGGATAACATTTAGTGGATGGAGGAGTTTCAAAGCCAATGACGGCTTTTGGCCTAAGGCAGGGAATTTAAAATAGAATGCCTGGGGAAGCCAGCAGGTAAAGGTACAAGAGGAAGCTGGAGTGGGGGAGACAGTGATGTAATGAAGAGCAAATGCCTTGTTTGGAGGGTCAGCTCCAGTTGATAGTGTAATGTGGGAATCTCGACCCAGAGTTTCTCAGATACAGAATGCAAAAATATATCTTCTTAAAAAATGTATATGTTTATTTCTTGTCTTCTACTATATTGTAAACTAGATGAGAGCAAGGACTTCACTTTTTTCACTGCTGTAATTTCAGATTTTTTTGGTCTTTTTTTCCTTTCCCCATAATGTGTAAAACCCTGAAAGTAGTGTTTTCTCTCTCTGTCTCTCTCTCTCCCCTCTTTCTCTCCTCCCCGCCTCCCTCCCCTCTG